>JAOTOL010000518.1:0-70000 GCA_034440575.1 Imbricaverruca yamaguchii | reverse complement strand
TAGATATACTGCTAAATAGGTACCAGTCAAAAGCAGGGCGGGCACACATCAGCTCGGCTGCACTGCATCTGAAAAGTGCAGAGACCATGAATGATCTGCTTAGGGTTTCTGCGCAGAAAGATGGCATTGATGTAGTATTGTAGTAGCAGCGCTAAACACGTCTGGGTTCTACGATCACCTGTAAATTATCAATAACTATCCATTCAGAATCATACAAACACCCATTCTGAATTGGAAATGCTTAAGAAAACCTCGCATGCTACTAAACAACAAAGGAAAATGTTTTTCAGTGAGTAATTGCGAAACCCCACAACCATATCCCCCCACCTCCTCCTCCCTTTGCCCTACAACTTCGCGATAATTTCCACCATTTCACGAGGCTGGCATCGCTTAGGCCTAGTTGACACCCATTTCGTTTCATTTTACTTTCAAGTAGTACTTTTTATGTTACAATTATACAATAATGTTGCCATAATAATGTTGCAATAATCACGCTATAAGACGTCGAGCAACAGAAGGTACACAAAATACGTTTTTTTGCGACACTTGTTGCCAGCATCCATTCTCCACAGCCAGTATCTTGGAAATTTGTTTTTAACAGAAATGTTTGTCACATATTGGGAAATGAATTCCTGGTCTGTACGAGCACACCGCACCAGTAGTTTTCAGATCTGAGTGGGGCCAAATAAGCCACTTCTCTTCCCCTCCCCCATACACAACCCGTCCTCGCGAATTGATCCATAAGAGAGGACGTTGTTGGAGGAGGTTTCGTAACCATAGGAAACTATGGACAAAGCTTTGCTACTCTTTGATTCGCGCAATATTTGCGAGGAGGAAATCGCGTTTTTGTATTTGGCAAGGGGAATCATGCCGTTCTCTGATGCATCCGTACGTGTATGGTCCCATCCAGATACAAGGTGTAACGACCACGGCCGGGAAATGGAAAGTCAACCCTACATCCCACAAAGGACGCAACTTCGGTATCGATCTCCAACAATTATCGAGACGCGCAATTGCCAGGTAAGTCCTAAGTAGCTACGAGGTAAGTCCTAGGTAGTTTCCAGGTAAGTTCCAATTAGCTGCCAGGTATGTCCTAAGTAGCTACCAGGTAAGTCCCAGATAGTTGCCAGGTAAGTCCCACTTAATTCCTAGGTAAATCCCAGTAGGCTTCATAATCACACGAGAAGTCAAAGCCATCAGCACGTGTCAGCTTCCGCATGCTGAGTTCAGTAGAGTGGCCGTTTCGCTCTCCGACTAAAATCTAGCTGTTGTTCCTGCTCACACCACTGTGTTTACTGTGCAACAGTCCCTCATACTCGTGAACAAGCATCCAGGCTTCGCGATCTTTTAATGAGTGGAAGGTGCTCACTGAATATTCCCATAGAGCTATGCATGATCGGTACCATAGGGGCCAGTCGGGCACGCTGTGCAGTTTCGGCGTGGACGGTCTGGCGGTATGGGCGGGCTGTCCTGGCGGTATGGGCGGACGGTCTGGCGGTATGGGCGGGCTGTCCTGGCGGTATGGGCGGGCGGGCTGTTCTGGCGGTATGGGCGGGCGGGCTGTTCTGGCGGTATGGGCGGGCGGGCTGTTCTGGCGGTATGGGCGGGCGGGCTGTTCTGGGCGGTATGGGCGGGCGAGCTGTCCTGGCGGTATGGGCGGGCGGGCTGTCCCGGGCGGTATGGGCGGGCGTGATGGGCGGCGGACTGTCCTGGCGGTATGGGTGGGCTGTCCTGGCGGTTGGCCTGGCGGTATGGGCGGGCGGGCTGTTCTGGCGGTATGGGCGGGCGGGCTGTTCTGGCGGTATGGGCGGGCGGGCTGTTCCTGGCGGTATGCGCGGGCTGGCTGTTCCTGGCGGTATGGTCGGGCGGGCTGTCCTACGGTATGGGCGGGCGGGCTGTCCTACGGTATGGGTGGGCGGGCTGTTCCGGGCGGTATGGGCGGGCGGGCTGTCCTGGCGGTATGGGCGGGCTGGCTGTCCTGGCGGTATGGGCGGGCTGGCTGTCCTGGCGGTATGGGCAGGCGGGCTGTTCCGGGCGGTATGGGCGGGCGGGCTGTTCCGGGCGGTATGGGCGGGCGGGGCTGTCCTGGCGGTATGGGCCGGGCGGGCTGTCCTGGCGGTATGGGCGGGCGGGCTGTCCTGGCGGCATGGGCGGGCGGGCTGTCCTGGCGGTATGGGCGGGCTGGCTGTTCCGGGCGGTATGGGCGGACTAGGGCGGGCTGGCTGTCCTGGCGGTATGGGCGGGCGGGCTGTTCCGGGCGGTATGGGCGGGCGGGCTGACCCGGGCGACATCCGGCAGCTCACCACCTCGTCAAGCCCGGACGGATAATTTACGACGTCGTCCCGGGGTATTGACCCGGGGACGAAAATATAGCGGGGATATGGCCGCCAAATTTGAGCGGAATACTGAAGTATGTCGACCGGCGCTGAATTTGGAACGCTTTGTCCAGCACGTGATCTAACACGAGTAGAAGCGGCCACGACAAATCAGAGAGGCCCAAGTGCACTGCAGGACAAACTGCAGCACACTGAAGCACACTTAATGAGAGGGATGGTGCACTGTAACATTGCCGGCTGTTAGCGGTACTCAAAACAAAGCTAACGTTGCCCTTTGATGGGCAATTAGCATAGATCAGAATCTGCGCTACCTGGTGCGGGACGGTGCTTCATCGATCTGCTATAAGCATACGCTGTTTCTTGGTTGACTACTTTGTGGTCTAAGGTAAGATCATGAGCAAATAAGACCATTGTGTTAGTCAGAGGCTGCCAGTCACGGCAGGAAGTCTCGTGGCTCGTGATAGCTAGTGGGAGCGTGTCTGGATCGGCGATAACTGGGAGCGAAAGGATTGTTGGTAACATAATTATACTACAGGGCTTAAGGGACTCCAGAAGTGGGAAGATTTAACATTGAAGCACTAAGCAACTTCCTAAAAATGCGACTAGGTGGGACGTCCCGAGCACCGTTGTACAGTGACAAAAGGTCAACTGGAAAATATCCTACGATGCATGTTCACGGCTTAATGTCGCATTTCTGTAGCCCGTTTATTGTGGTATTTGCTTGTTTAAACATTCCAAATTAGTAGCCACATCAATGCCACGTGAATGGCTTCCAGCCATGCACTCCAACATGACCACGATAACGTTTGTTTGCTTGAAAACAGTGTTCCTCGAAGTGTCGAACTGCCACTGGTAATAATATTGTTACCATGGTAATTACACGCATTTATACCAATTAGATCTAGCAACAGGGAGAGTATACCCCATCCACTTTGAATGTTACCTGCATCATCATAATTTAGAATTGTTAGCATTACACCTGCATTATCATATGTACAAGTACTAAATTATCACCTACGAACAGCACAACTGCCGCAGTAAGGCTGCGCAGACTCTTTTTGTTGCCTTTGAATTGGCCACATCCTATGTGACCTCAGTTCTGGTCTCAATCCACCTTTTGCTTCAAGGAATTATAGATCCACAACTCGGCCTCTAGTCGCGGTGGTGAACCGTGATCCGTGACCCATTGTGGTGGTGGGTCGTGACCCGTCGTGGTGGTGACCCGTGACCCGTCGTGGTGGTGAGCCGTGACCCGTCGTAGTGATGACCCGTCACCCGTCGTGGTGATCAGCCGTGATCCGTCGTGGTGGTGACCCGTGACCCGTCCTTGTGGTGGGCCGTGACCCGTGACCCTTCGTGGTTGTGAGCCGTGATCGATCGTGGTGGTGACCTGTGACCCGTCGTGGTAGTGGGTCGTGACCCGTCGTGGTAGTGGGTCGTGACCCGTCGTGGTGGTGGGTCGTGACCCGTCGTGGTGGTGGGTCGTGACCCGTCGTGGTGGTGGGCCGTGATCCGTCGTGGTGGTGACCTGTGACCCGTCATGGTGGTGGGCCATGACCCGTCGTGGTGGTGACCTGTGACCCGTCGTGGTGGTGGGCCATGACCCGTCGTGGTGGTGACCTGTGACCCGTCGTGATGGTGGGCCATGACCCGTCGTGGTGGTGACCTGTGACCCGTCGTGGTGGTGGGTTGTGACTCGTCGTGGTGGTGGGCCATGATCCGTCGTGGTGGTGACCTGTGACCCGTCATGGTAGTGGGTCGTTCGTGACCCGTCGTGGTGGTGGGTTGTGACTCGTCGTGGTGGTGGGCCGTGACCCGTCGTGGTGGTGACCTGTGACCCGTCGTGGTGGTGACCTGTGACCAGTCGTGATGGTGACCTGTGACCCGTCCCGGTGGTGAGCCGTGTATTTTATGGCATTGCTTCGCTGTGGAACAATGCTATTTGTTCACAATGTTTGGCGTGGAAGGAAATATTCAGAACTGGCAATTTCCTCAAGGATGAGGAGCTCTCCCCATCCTTTAAAAGGTGAGTTTTTGTACGCCTACATATGCATGCTTCCAGACTAGCCAAAATCCTGTCGCACAAGTTCTGGGCTGATACTACGTGGCATTACTATCAGCAATGTATTTTGTCCCCCGGACATATAGTGTGCAATGTGTGCCTTATATTTAATTTGCTTGCTTTGGACGGAGGCCACAAAACCCCCAAACTTTTTCTGCCCTGCAGGTATTCCACGATGCCGTCGATGAGGTTTGGTGTAATGCTCAATGTTCGAATATATTAAGTGATTTCTTTTATATTGGAAAGGAACAGCGATTGTTTCGTGGTACTTGGCAAGCTTAGACAAATTTGAAAATCCCCATGTTTGCATTATTCCTCGTATCGTGTTAGCACCACTGAGCTGCAACCAAGATACGTATGGGAGAGAAAAAGAAATCATTATGCCGACTCGGTGCGAAATACGTTGTTTTCTTGTTTACCGATCTGGTCCTCACAAATCCCAAAATTGTTCCTGATAAGAGGGACCTTGCCATGCAACTGCAGCAGCAATCATTAAACGATCGAATGAACCATCAATAAAAGAGTGGGAAGGTTTATGTGCGTCCCATAGGCATACAGGCAGTATCCCATAGGCATCCCATAGGCATTCCCATACAGTATGCCTAATAGGCATACTGTATGGGAACCAACGGAATACCGTTACAAGCAGCTAGATTATGGAAGGAAATTATATTTAGCTCTTCAATTTTTCGGGTGTTCACCACTATACATGAACCAACCTTTGAATGTTTAGCATGATTCCAGATTTATAAACTTGATCTAGGGCTATAGACTTTCAGACGTTTTTTTTGTCTGGATGAGTTCTCACGGAAAGCTAAATACGATCCATCCCGATGCGGCCATCCCAACCAAAGCCGGCTGACGAGGATTAGCAGCCCCGCCCACCTAGCGGCAGGGCCGGCTGATGTGAATCAGCAGCCCGCCCACCTAGCGGCAGGGCCGGCTGACAAGATTCAGAGGCCCCGCCCACCTAGCGACTCAACTGGCGTAAGAACAGCGTCTCTTCAACCTCCAGACATAGAGAACGAGAAATTGGGCAGACAAACTTGCAGAGCCCACTCATGACTGCATCATGCTTCCGTAGTTTTTCTAGTAGTTTTACATTTCCGTGAGTACTTCAGTATTTCACAGGAATTATGACACATGTAACGGAAATGAGGCTGAAGTGCATCTTTGGTAATTGAGGGAACGAAGTCACCCATTGCAATATACACTTTTATCAGTTTCACAAAAACGAATTGCGATCCATCAGGGGTCAATTTATGACCACCCACGGTGCATGCCAAATGTGAAATGAAATATCCGAATTAAGAACCAAACCAGAGCCAGAGACAAAGATAAAGAAACAAAGATAGGGACCGGAAGAGATCTAGATGAAGATAGACAGGATGATAGAGAGGGAGAGCGAAAGAAGGGTGAGGGAAAGTGGAAGGGAAGGGAATTTAAACGGAATTGAAGGAGAATAATCAGTGGAATGGGAAGAGAAATTGGAGGGAATGGGAAGAGAAAGGCGAGAGAGAGAGAGAGAGAGAGAGAGAGAGAGAGAGAGAGAGAGAGAGAGAGAGAGAGAGAGAGAGAGAGAGAGAGAGAGAGAGAGAGAGAGAGAGAGAGAGAGAGAGAGAGAGAGAGAGAGAGGAGAGAGGGACGGAGATAACACCTGATATTATGACGCCCGAGGCTGGGACTGGCCGCTGGGCCGTTCAATATCGTTCACTGGGCGGCTTTCGCGCAGCTCAGCTCCAAATAGCCTTCCGGAGATCGAGGGCTCAGTTGGTGACAAACTCCACGCAGGGGGCCACACTTAGATTGCTTCTGACGCAGAAGTTAATCGCGTAAGTGGATCCGGGAAATGACCGGCTCATATATCTTCCTGGTTGGTCCGGGTTGCTCAGGTACAATGTAAGCGATACGCAGCCCATCTCACTACCATGGCCGTACTAGTGAATTCCCTTGCATCTCGGACAAGGTGCATAGTCTAGGTTAAAAGGGGCACATTTTTCCTGCATTCAGCTCACCAGGGTTCGGTTTTAGGGCTACTTCTCATCATCATCTCTGTGAACAACATTTGGGTGGGACTGAGGAAATTGTGTTAAAATTGCTGATGACATCAACCTGGTAGGAATGACTAACAGCACTGATCAATCTTGCAATATTCACCTATATTTGGAGGACCTAAAAGTGGGCCAATGAATGGCAGATGCCTTTCAACTAGGAAGCGCATAAGGTCATCAATCTGGGGCATGGAGGTTGGCATTTATATATACAATCGGAGGTAGTGAATTGGATGTCATTGAAGAGGAAACATGTTTGGATGTGTCAGCCTCAGGTTATCGAGCAGAAATCAATATAATTCAGTTAGGAAGAGAGGAATCAGATTGCTCGAATGAATAATAGGAGTGCGAAATATATAGAGCAAGAAAGCCCGCACAGCAACTTATCCTTTGCCTATGTGCAACTCCGCCGGCCACTAGACTAACAAGTGGACTAGGAAGCTTAGAATATGGAGAGTGGCTTATGACATTAGGTACGTACTCGCTCTGGCATAGGAGGTCAATGGGTAATCTGTCTGAAATGTTTTAAATTGCAAAAGGTTTAGGTAATGTCAAATAGAATGATGTTCTTCTGTTTCAAACATAACATACGGGTTATAAATTCAAGATGGACAAGTCAGAGTGTAGGCAGTGGTGTAGCCAAGTGGGGGTGTCATGGGGGAGTCGTCCCCTGACCCTGGAGAGTTGGAGGGGCCCATAGGTGGCCGCCTTGAGGAGTCGTAAGAGCCCTCAAAGCGTCGATGCAGGTACCCACAAGAGGCCCCTGAGCAAACATGTAAGGCCTCTGGACCGACGAAAGAGGCCACGGGCTGGCGATAAGGGGTTCGGGTCCATCGCGAAAGCCTTCAGTCAAAGGAGAGTGCACTCAGGAAGATGTTGGCGACCTTTGGCTGGGCTAACGTGAAGGACTTCTAATTCGATGGAATTGATCCTGGACAGTTGCAAGGGCCCCAGACTAGTGGAGAGGGCCCAGAGCCAGTATGAAGGGCCCATGAGCTGTTGGCGAATCCGTCGCCGAAGAAAAGGCCATTGATCTGATGGACAGAGCCCAATCGTTTGGAAAAGGGACTTCCAGCTTTCCAGAAAAAGCCCTGGGTCGTCAAAAAGGGCTAATTAGACGATGGAAGGGGACCTTAGTTGTCGGAGAAGACCTCAGGCCGTCAGGAAGAGAGAGAGATAGAGAGAGAGAGAGAGAGAGAGAGAGAGAGAGAGAGAGAGAGAGAGAGAGAGAGAGAGAGAGAGAGAGAGAGAGAGAGAGAGAGAGAGAGAGAGAGAGAGAGAGAGAGAGAGAGAGAGCGAGATAGAGAGAGAGAGAGAGAGAGAGAGAGAGAGAAAGAGGGAGACAGACAGACAGAGAGATAGAGAGGGAGAAAGAAAAGAGACAGAAACAGAGAAAAGACAGAAACAGAGAACAGAACAGAGAAAGAGAGAAGAGAGAAGAGAGAGAAGAAAAGAGAGACAGAGAGATAGAGAGAGAGAGAAAAAAAGAGAGACAGAGAGACAGAGAGACAGAGAGACAGAGAGACAGAGAGACAGAGAGACAGAGAGACAGAGATACAGAGAGAGAGTTAGAGAGAGAGCCCTTGGGCCGATTGGTGGGGCCCAAACGTAAAAGGACCCCAGGCCTGATAGAGGGAGCCCAAGTTGTTGCAATAGGGCCTTCAGCTTGACAAAAGAGAACTTCTCATCTCGGCAAAGCGTTCTCAATGATAAATTTGGAAATGCAATCCGCAATGCCCTTCAGTAAAAATCTTCCCTCGTATCAGGAATTTAATTTCTTCAAGATTATTTATCTCACGACTCTATGGCAGTGGATATAATCAAGGCTCCATATAACCTGCAAGGCTCCAGGTACCTGGCGATGTACATCCTGATGGAATTGTCGGACATATCGAGTGGTACAAATAGTATGAAGATGAATGGTAATCACTTGAGTGAAATTAGTACTTTCTTAATTGGAATACATTTCCCGACGTTTCGACTTTATTGCCTTCATCAGTGAAACTATATACGAGTCAGATTGAAAAAAAAGTGTTTGCGTTTTTTTTAAATCAAGGTCCTATTCACTTTTTGTACCTCCGACTTCAGTACTTGTCGGAACACCACACAGCCATCAACACAATGCATGTCAGGTGCACGGTTCGATTCATGGTTTGATGCACGGTACTGGGATCAGGATAGCAAACACAAGTACAGCGAAGATGACACATTTCGTGTCTCTACTACATACAACTTTGTCTCCAGTGCGCCTCGGGAGCATCCAATGTCCAAGTGGAAATTGGAGATGGGCGTTTGAGATTCGATGGGTAAATTGGAGGTTCAGACATGCATGCAAATTTGCATGCGTTTGAGGGGGCATGCTTACTGGTATGCATCTAAGCATGTATGTATCAGTGGCTGATGGACGAGCTCTGTGTGCCTTCCACATGGGAATGTGGCTTCCCTCTGACACACGGGCTTTAAACATTAATGCAAATTATTTGGAGGGGCATGTGAAGGCAATGGCCAAGTAAAAATGGACTTGAGACCACACTCCATACAGCCGAATGTTTGCAGTTAAAATTATTGGGGAAGGGAAAACCAACATTAGTTGGCACTTGCCCACTCAAAAATGTATCCAGCAACACCCCTGCTCAAGCGGGTAACCCGTAAAGTACGCCGTACTACTCGAATGCCCCACGCTAAACGATCTTTCGTCCCAAGGTACCCCCTTCAGAGTAAAAGACGCTCATTCAGTATGCTCCAGTGCAGTCCCCTTTCCTCGCTTAATGAATATTGTACTGAACGGGAGCGTCGATGGACCTCCTGACGAGTACCTGCCTACCCAGCATTTGAAAATGCCTGGATCTCCGCCCCTGAAATAAATGATTTTTGAGCTCTAGAAGCAACACAAGCCCATCGTCATCCACTGTGCGTCAGCTTTCCGGCTGGAGTCCGAACATTAAAAAAAACCCGACTTGCAGCGTGTTATATTCATTCTCCCAACAACTGCTGCATAATGTGATTCATCGGGCTTTCACAACAGCAAGTAAGTATATCAATCAATCAATACCCAAAAAATCGGCACTGCCAGGCGGAAGATCGGAGCAAGCGACCGAGAACGTCACCGTTCTGCACACATGCGCCAAATAACACTACAATCATATCACCGCCAAAAGCTCATGAAAGGACAAAACTCTACCGGTCGTTCCGGCGCCTCGACCTGGAAGAGCTATTCTGGCCGAGACTCAACCTGTTCCGGACGAGGTCGCCGGAACAGACCCAATTTCATCTCAACGCATTCAGAGTACTTGACACCCGCCTGCGAACACAACTGTACGACACAAATATCCCGCAATTATCTCTTGAGGCGTATATATCAGTTTTCATTCTTTTTCGGCACTGAGAGATGAGATTACTGGGTCAGAAGAAGAACGCAGCACCTCTCGCTGGGCGCACAGCCGAGATCGATCGGACAGTGCGGCGCCGCCGGCCTGTGACGTCACCAGCGCGAGCGGATGACGTCAGCGGTGCCACGCGGGCTGAGCCGGCCAGAACCGGTCCATGGGTGGCCGCGGGCGGTGTGTGTCGGAGCCGGTCACAGCGGCCGGGCCGCGTCTGGCCAGCCGTCTGGCTCCGGCCGGCGCGTCGACCCCGCTCTGCAGCCCCGCCAGCTGGGCGGGCAGGGGCCCAGGACGGCCACACTGAGGCCACACAGGCGACAGTGTGGCCACACAGGCGACAGTGTGGCCACACAGGCGACAGTGTGGCCACACAGGCGACAGTGTGGCCACACAGGCGACAGTGTGGCCACACAGGCGACAGTGTGACCACACAGGCGACAGTGTGACCACACAGGCGACAGTGTGACCACACAGGCGACAGTGTGGCCACACAGGCGACAGTTTGACCACACAGGCGACAGTGTGACCACACGGGCGACAGTGTGACCACACGGGCGACATACCACTGCCGGTCACAGCGTGCTCACACGGGCGACAATGTGGCCACACGGGCGACAGTGTGGCCACACAGGCGACAGTGTGGCCACACAGGCGACAGTGTGGCCACACAGGCGACAGTGTGGCCACACAGGCGACAGTGTGGCCACACAGGCGACAGTGTGGCCACACAGGCGACAGTGTGGCCACACAGGCGACATACCACTGCCGGCGACAGTGTGGCCACACAGGCGACAGTGTGGCCACACAGGCGACAGTGTGGCCACACAGGCGACAGTGTGGCCACACAGGCGACAGTGTGACCACACGGGCGACATACCACTGCCGGCGACAGTGTGGCCACACAGGCGACAGTGTGGCCACACAGGCGACAGTTTGGCCACACAGGCGACAGTGTGGCCACACAGGCGATAGTGTGGCCACACAGGCGACATGCCACGACATATATTGTTGGACGCACTGTTGGCTACATTTTTTGGTAAAGACCAAAGCACTCCGGCCATGACTGCTCGCCAGCTCCCCAGAGTGGTCGACTGGAGCCGCCTCTGTGGATATGGACATCCCCGGACTGCACAGCTGTTACACGCGTACCCCAACACGACCTGCCTGCACACAAGTAGCACCCGTCATGACACGTATCGTTATCACCGGCCACTGATGTTAATGCTACACCACGAGAAACACTACAGGTCACACCAACATCAGACGTAGGTGAACTCAGGGGGTGGACCGGACTTCCCAAACGGAAGAAGATTCTCCACTTTCATCATGCTGCTTGGGGCCCTTCGCATTGCTTATCAGGATGACCTCTGGATGATACAAGGACGGTGACCTTGTAATACTTATCAGGGTGATGCAAGGAGGTTGGTCGCACGTGACATCCTGGCAATGAGGTCCTTCCGTAGGGAGGCTCGAAGAAGAGATTGAGCGCCACCACGCACAAGAACATCAGGAAGGAAAAGAAGCCGAAGCAGCCTAAGAAGCAAGGAGACAACAAGAGTAGGAAGCAAGAAGGCAAGAAGCAATTCAGCAACAAGGAACAAGAGCTCCAGACACCCTCGGCTAGCACTCATGCGACTCAAAAAGGAATTCCGCCCGCACCAAATTTCCGACTTAACCCTACCTGCCAGCTAACCTTTACTCCGAGAGGAAACCTAAACGTGACGAGCCCACTGCTCTGAGCCATTATGGCCGGAGCAGGGACCAAAGGACGAAACCTCTGTCCACGGGTTCAACGAGTCCGGGTCTTTTTCAGTAAGAAGGATCACCTTTCCGGAAGGGCGGGCCAGACCCTAACACTATGACACCCACACCGGCGCCTAGCGCCCACTCTGCACAAGGCGCCGATACAGAACCGCAGCACACCATCACACAAGAGTATTCCTTCACTTTCGCGCAAGCATAGCGCTACATCCTGACTACACCACACTTCACCATCGCTCGGCACACCACCCACATCATCGTGCACACACAGAACAGCACCAGTGCACGTACGCTACTCACCACAAGCACCACAACTCTCGGCGTCGTTTGTTCACCCTGCATCGCACACTCAACACCAGCCGGGGCTAAAGTTTCGCCCAGAGCTGGATGAGATGCACTCGCCAACGTGGAACACTGCTTGACGCTACAGCCGTCTTCGGCGCCACTGCCACAGCAGACTACATCAGACGTGAAGCACGACCCCCACACAACGTCTTAGCACTGACTTCCAACACACAACAGCCCCTGCCACACGTTCACATACGCCAAAAGCAGTACGACGTAAGTCGCTACGTGCCTCTCCACCACTACGCTGTCACCGCTGCCACCGCTACGGCCACGGTGATCGTGCGTACGCGTCACCAGAGCCACGCTGCGGCCGGTGGGCAGCACACCACTCAACGCACGCCAACACCTGTGTTTCACAACACGCAACTATCCTTCCACCTCAAAACCCATACCCTCCCAATCCGACCACGCCGTCCAGTGCGGCTATGCAGCTACGCCTTCTTTTCCTCCGCGACCCACAACCAGGCCAGCGCCAACTCATCCTGCCAACCCACCAGCAATCGGTTCCCGGAGTCCTGCCCACCTCCCACTTCATCGCCCCACCCATCACCGACATCACCCTCACCACACCCCACCACTCCTCACGCCACCCCGCCGCGGACCTGGCCTCTTCCCACATCCCACCTCAGACCCGGCCTTCTCCCCTCCCTTCCCGTTACCCTCTCGTGCTCTTCAGTACATTGTCTACCCCGGTCGCCACCCTGCCTTCAACCGGCTAGCGTCCACCCCGCCACCCTGACGCCTTCCCAGCACTCCCTGCCCGGGTCCCTGGCCCCGCTCAATCCGTCCGGCCGACCCGAACCAGGGCCAAAGCCCAAGGTCACTTCTTCCGCCACACCTCACCATCACGGCTACCATCTCCTGCTCAAATCCATCCCGAAACCACATCCGACACCTAGACAGAGCCCATTACGCCTGCCAAGTCCATCCATACCGAACCGACCACCCCAACGAAGCCAATTCTGATCGAATGTGCTTCGCCTCTTAGACGCAAAACCCCGCTCCCGTCACCACACAGTCTTATTATCTCCAGAGCCCGTGCCACCAGAGCCGGGAAACCAGTCCTGTCTGACTCAGCATATGCCATCCTCACTATCCACCGGGTCTAAAAAAAATTCCTAACACGACACCTACATCACGACTGTATAGGAACACCAACTGACACTAATCAAGTTTGGCAATGGTTCCGTTCATCCAGTAGCGTGTCGGTGTTCTTCGGAGCAAATATAGTTTAAAATAGAATTCCGGCAACAACAAAAAAAAAACACAACCCGGCCTACAAGAATCATATTTTCGTGACTCAGACTCCACTTGGCACAGTATTTCAAGTTACACTTGGCATGTCGAGAACATAAAAGGTCCAACTCGGAAGTGGGGCGCAGGGATACTTATCGCTAACAGGATATCTCATCGTCGAGTCCAGTTGAATTTCACCTGAATTGCGTTGCAGTTAGTCTCAATATCGCCCATTGCCAAACCACTGTCATTACACTGTACATATCGTCGTCAGCAGCAACCTCCCCCCTCACACACACACAACAGGAGCTGAGCGACTTACTGCTTGAAGTTTCTGCACCAGTTCTGATTATGGGAGAACATGACACTAACCACCCCACACGGGGAAGCAACCAGATGAACACTAGAGGCCGCGAAATTCACCAGTGTGTCTCAGACCACAACTTAGTACGTCTAAACGCCGGGGCCACCATTCGCGACAATTCAACCTCAACAGGTTCGGGCAGTTGCATTAATTTAATGTGCTGCTCTCAGCGATTAAGTGCACTATTTGACTGGTCAGTCTCATACGACGACGGACGGGGTAACCACTACCCAATCACAACTTGGTTCAGCACGGACGCCGCTCACTCCACCAAATTATTCAGACCATCTTGGAACGGAAAAAGGTGGATTGCGAAAAATTCAAGTATCAGGTGGACCTCAACCTAGTAATTTCAGAGACCAGCAAAATCGAAGCAACACGCAGGGCTATCAGCTCAGCAGCACAAAGCTTAGCTACAACAAGTAGCAAACCTAGAAAAAGGCACTAGTGCTATGGTGGACATGGAATTGTCAAATGGCAATCGCCGCCCAGCGCTGAGCTCACAAACAGAACAAAAGATGCCCATCAGCATACATTGTGTGAGACGAAATGCACGACCCTCAATATACCAAGAGGTGCTGAGTTTACATCAAAAGCAACGTTAGGGATTATGCTATATTACTCAACGTTTCGGCCAGGGCCCACCGTCAGGAGTGATATAAAAATTGGCAGGGTTAACAATTGAAGAAAAAAAAACGCTGAAAAAAAACGTGCAAAAATACACGTGAATTACAGAAAAGCATCCTCAGTGGTGCAAACACTTCAAGAAACTCCAAACCAGAAATCAACTAGGTCAAGATAGAATCCTCTGAGGAAGCCCGAACCAATGGTCCATATACATGTCGACACATACATGCACGCACATATATAGACATATATTCAATATAACGCGTAATACATAAAGTATAATTTATGTTTATGTAATTTTATGTGATATACCAAGACGTCGTTTGCGTGTTTAGTTGCGGCCGTAGATTACGTATGTGTAGAGATTCGAGGACCTTCAAATCAGCGTTGTCCCTGGCTGTTGCTAGAATTTCTACTTTGAAGTTTGTGTTAGTGTCGCTGTGTTCCATGTTAGAATGTTTGTCGATCATGTGTTCGCCTAAAGGTGTGTATCCTCTCCGAAGTCTGGCATCTCCCAAGTGCTCATTGTACCTATCCCTGATGCTACGCTTGGTTTCTCCGACATAAAATATTCAAAGACAGCGGTTGCACGTTATTTTATAAACTACGTTTTTCCGCGTGCATCTACCTTTGAGCCCGTTGCTACAGGTGTGGCACGTTCGCCTACCAGCAGGGCATGGCGACAATTCCAGGGCTGAGCGGACCAGGTAAGATTTCAGCATAGGTCCGCTAGTCCAGGCTACCCTAACATGGTTTAGATGAGACGAACGAATGGCTGCATTTACCTGTCGACATAGTTGGTCATCGACAAAAGGAAGTCTCATGTAGACATAGTTGGGATTGCTACCCGCTTGATGCCGACGTTGCCCACTTATCCTACTCCTGTTCTGAGGGTGAACAGCACGAGCGGCGGAGTGTACCCGATGTGCTGGGTATCCGTTTTCCAGGAAAAGAGTTGTCATCTTCGCAAGGCTCCGCTCGCACGAAATAGTATCGGAGGAGACTCGTGCTGCTCTCCTCATTTGGGATGTTAAAACGGCCTTTTTGGTGACCATCGGGTGGGCCGAATCATAGTGCAAGATAATGGGGGCTGCCATTGGTTTAAAGTACAGTTCGGTGGTGTAGCTACAATCAGTCTGAACTACGAACAACGTATCAAGGAAAGGAATCGAAGTGCCATGAGCAGTGTGTTCTAAGGTGAACTTGATGCTGGAGTGTTTTTGGTTAATTTCTGCAAAGAAGTCGAGCAGAGAGGCCAAGCCATGTGTCCAAACACCAAAAATATCCTCTATATACCTCATGTAGAGGGCTGACTTCAAATTATACGAAGCTAAGAAGATAGACTCAAGGCGGTGCATAAAAGCAATCGCTAAAGGAGGTCCACGTCGGTTACCCATAGCCACTCCTTTCGTTTGCTTGTACATGGAGTTACCGAAACGTTTGAGGTTATTGCTGAAAATATGTGTTAGTAATTTCATACAGTCCTGTACCCCAATCCCGAGAAGACATATCATCCAGATTGTCCTCGATTAGGCGAATTACAGCATCTATTCCTTCCTTTATCTGAATACTGCCATATAAATTTGTGACGTCCATGGTGAAAACAATACTGCCTTCCGGAAGTTTGGTAGGAAACGTTTCTTTCACCCTCGGTAGGTACGACTCCGTGTTTGTCAGATGGGTGGGAACCAACGCTAGTATCTGGACAAGAATCTTGCTCAAGAACCAAGATAGCTTGTCTAGAGGGTCACCACTCGCCGACAATATGGGGCGCAGTGGAACCCCTAGTTTGTGGTTTTAAAGCCGGCTCGGGCTTCCTCTGATGATTCTATCTTGACCTAGTTGATTTCTGGTATGGAGTTTCTTGAAGTGTCTGCACTACTGAGGATGCTTTTCTGTGATTCACGTGTATTTTTGCACGCTTTTTTCCTGCGTTTCTTTTCAATTATTAATCCTGCCATTTTTTATATCACTCCTGACGATGGCCCCTGGCCGAAACGTTGCGTAATATAGCATAATCCCTAACGTTACTTTCGATGTAAACTCAGCACCTCCTGGTATATTGAGGGTCGTGCATTTCGTCTCACGCAATGTCTAAAACCCAGGATCACTTAAGAGCCATTTTTCGTTATACTAAACATCAGCATACAGACAGTCCAAAAACCGTTGTCGATACACAATTCGAACAGCACGCCAAAGCTATTGGCAGTCCTTTGCGTCACAACTCGGTAGGTTAATCGCTGCCAGAATAACCTGGGAATTGATGTGCTTTAACCTGAAATGCCCACCATCAGACCATTTTTCCAGCTGACGGTGAGAGGACAGCAAGTTGTTGACCCAGAAGTCGTAGAACACTTTAACACGCGCCCTGGAAGGGGGAGGGCGAAATCAGCCCACCCCTCCGGTTTTTCGTAGATCACTCCAGATTTTACCGGCCGATATCCGCCATTGTTTGTGTACCTGCTTATAAATTACCGACGCGTTGCTTAGAGTAAAAAAATTAAAATTGACCGAACATTTGTCAAGTTAGGGATCGCTAAAGTCAAGAAAATTTTTCAGCGCCAGACCACAAATATCGGCGCTGGAGAGCTACCCGTATATTGACAAAAAGAAAGTGTTCTTGGTAAAACTAGCGACATTTTGGTGTGCATTGTTATGCTGTATTGTTTCAAAGTCGTGTCAGGTCACCGAGGTCAAGTCAGGTCAAGTTTATGACAGGTTAACACACACCCTGGAGGGGGATGACGAAATCCGCCCACCCATCCGATTTTTCATACATAACTCCATCTTGTTCCGGCCGATATACGACATTTTTTGCGTACCTACTTGGAAATGACCGGCGCATTATGTAAAGTAAGACAAATGAAAATCCGCCGAAAACTTTTCAAGCTAGGGGCCGTTAAAGTAAAAACAATTCGCAGCGCAAGACCACAGAAATCGGCGTTGATGCGCTTCCCGTATATTTGCCAAATGGAACTGTTCTTGACAAAACTAGCGACTTGTTTGATGCATTTTGTTATGCTATATACTTTAAAAGTCATGTTAGGTCGCTGAGGTCATCATGACAGGCTAATGGAACCAAACTTGGTCAGCTGGAATGTTGTCAAAAATACAAATGACTGTCATGCGACTGATGTCACTTTACATGTTACTCCCTACACGTCCCGAAATATACTGTTTGTCATTGTGTGCCTAAGCGTTTCCATACTTTATTCATGTATTGCACTCCTTTCTTTGCGAAGCCGATTGTGCCGAACCGCCCGACGGAGCAGTCGGGTGGGCAGCCCGGTTCCGGTAACTGGAGCAGGTAATGACCTGCTAAAGTGCTCCTATATAGGTGACCTGAGGTCAAATGGCGGATATGGCATCTGTATTGCATCATTAGTGATGTCCAAAACATCATTAATGTCAATTTTGGAGCATTTAAACGCAATGACAACGATCCCTAACAATGAGAAGCCGATCCACGCAAAACCAGAAAATTTGGCTATTTTGACCTCATTTGACCTTGAAGATATTGACCTAATGTCATGAAATTTGCAGGCAATAGAGTTCACTACCGTGCCCATCTATCCTACGAATTTCCTTGCTCTAGCTTCAGTAGGAGCTAAGATCGTAGGGGGGGTGGCGGAATCCGCCCCCTCCCCAGTGCGCGTAATTTTCACAGGCCCTCCAGGGCCCATATCAGTGTCGCCGGCAACAACACCTACGACACCACCATAGTAAACGTTTTGGATGCCCGTGCCTGGAGTTCAAATGTCAACTCTGGCAACACAGAAAGTAACAACGAAACATCACTACACGAATTGAGCCTTGCTAGCAACAGGTGCGGAAGCATGTCGGTTTGGCCGGACGACATTCCTTACCAGTTTTCTAAACATCTCACAAAATAAAATTGCATGTACTTACTAGCAGCCATTAGTGACTTCCATGAAATAACACCTTTCCTGTTATATGACGAAAAAGGTAACCACCACATTATCAAAGCTGCACAAGTATCATTCCACCCCGAAAGGGTCAATCGTATTCACCAGCATCTGCGCTTGTAAGCTGGTTGAAGGTACGGTCACTACACGATTGAGACGTTTTCTAACACACAAAGACCTGCTCGACGATTTTCAGTGTGGCTTCTAGCGTCAAAAATCAGTCAAAGACAATCTCATTGGACCAGTGCGTGAGAGCAAAATTGGTCTACGCATCACACGGACAACAATAGATGCATATTTGGACGTCAATGCCACATTCGACCGAGTACACAAGTCTGCATCAACACACAAGCACCACAAGCTAGGCTTGCGCAGACACATGACACCCTTTATTCTAACTTTCTCAGATACAGTAAACTTAAGGTCCGATGCGGCAACGTCACATCAAGCATCACACCTCGAGGTCAAGGCCTGGCACAGGGGAGCGTGCTTTCGCCGAACCTCTTTCGCATGATGATTAACGACGTATCTGCACACAGACTCCTTTACCGCCAGTATATCAGTAGTCCCGTACCGCCGACGACATGGCCATTTGGACAACAACGCAATGTTTCCTAAAAGCCTTTAAAGAGCTCTAGACCACATGACAAAGCAGTGTAAAATTCACACAGGGCCTTTACCCTGCCCATAGCGAAATCGGTCATGGTCACAAATAGTCGTTTTTCCTCAAATCCACCAAAGCCTTAGCTTCAGCACACATTTCACTACCATCTTGAAAAGGTGATCTAAGCGTGTCAACATACTTTATGCTGAATACTCTGTGCAACATGCACTGATGCAGGTACAGACTGGGGTACAGACAGGAAAACACTACTTCAACTCTACAAGTCAACACCACGACCCATTCAAGAACACAGCAGGATCATCGTTGCTAACACTTCACCAGCATTGAGGAAAAAAAATTAGATATCATTAAAAACAACTGCATCAGAGTAGCCATATAATTCCTCAGCGCCACACCCATAGCCGGTATCGTAGTAGACTCAGACAGAGGTGTTGCTTTACATACTTTTGAGGGACAGGCATCCTTTCAATGTTGACTCCCCCACACCGCAATAATTTATACTTTCAACATGGAGCCCTATGAAGTGTATTTCCCCATCAAGTTGTACCCGCCATTGCCTGCGTGCATGTCTCCCCTCCCAATCATTTTCAGAAATAAGCACCCGTGCATAAGACATCCAGCACAAATTGCCCGTACGGTCCGGCACGCCTCTAAGCTCACTCTCCCCGTGAAATATTGGGCTTTATTGGATCCAGTGCGAATGAACGCCACCACTTGGCGCCACGGTTGGTGCTCATACCGAGCAGTACCCATTGAACTATGTCATCGTTCTCTATGTGCGACATCACCACCGGTGAGACCATCATCGGCACCATCACACATGCCACCATCGGACCACCGGTCATCAGAGAAGACGCTGCTGACAGTGATAGCAGAGAAGACACTGCTCTTTTGTTTGTTTATTGTTTGGTTCACGACACACTTTATGCACATTCACGGCTAATGGCGCCGCCCACACTGTTTCGCCGGTGGGCCGCGGGATTGGGAAATGTTCTGAGTGGCGCTAGAGTAGAACCCGGGACCTCTGGTACCCATAGCTCGACACCTTAACCACTCGGCCAGTCCCGCCCCACACTGCTCTTTGCCAACGACCAGTCGGCATATCAGGTAATTGTGGCGCCGCGAACGAAGCGGTCGTCGGGTCGTAACCAGCCAACCAGGCAATCAACACGCACTCTGCTGGCGGCGGAAATGCGGTCGGCGCGGCGTAACCAGCCAGCCAAACAGCCAAAGAAGGTCCTGCTGTCGACAGAACTGCGGTCGGCGCGGCGTAACCAGCCAGCCAAACAGCCAAAGAAGGTCCTGCTGTCGACAGAACTGCGGTCGGTGCGCGGCGTAATCAGCCAGCCAAACAGCCAAAGAAGGTCCTGCTGTCCACAGAGCCGCAGTCGCAGTTCGCCCACAGCTGAGACGCGTCGGCGGCCAGTGACCAGTGGCTGCTGACGACCTGCTGTTGTATCTGACCTGACTACCTGCAGACGAGCCTGACGCTGTACCTGACCTGTCCACCTCCAGACGAGCCTAACGTTGTACCTGACCTGGTCACCTATAGGCGAGCCTGTCGCTGTACCTGACCTGGTCATCAGCCGGGCGTCTGTAGACGAGCCTGCTCCTGTACTCGATCTCGCCACCTCCAGACGAGCCTGCCGCTGTACCTGACCTCACTACCTGCAGACGAGCCTGTCGCTGTACCTGACCTGGTCACCTATAGACGAGCCTGACGCTGTACCTGACCTGACCACCTCCAGACGAGCCTGACGCTGTACCTGACCTGTCCACCTCCAGACGAGCCTAACGCTGTACCTGACCTGATCACCTATAGGCGAGCCTGACGCTGTACCTGACTTGTCCACCTCCAGACGAGCCTAACGCTGTACATGACCTGGTCACCTATAGACGAGCCTGACGCTGTACATACCTGATCTCCGTATCGGTCGGCCGGTTGAAGACGAGCCTGCCGCTGTGCCCGATCTCGCCACCTGCAGATGAGCCTGCCGCTGTACCTGACCTGGTCATCAGCCGGGCGTCTGTAGACGACCCTGCCGCTGTGCATACCTGATCTCTCCACCGGCCGGGCGGCGGAAGACGAGACGGCCGCTGTGCATACCTGACCTCGCCCCCGAGCGGACGGCCGGCGCGGCCGAGCCCACCGGATGCTCGGCTGTTCCGGCCGCCTGCAGCCATCGGGCTGGCGCCGGCCCGATTTGGGCACGGCTGGAGGGCGCGGCCCGGCTGTATGCCGATGAGACGGCGGCCCGAGACAGTGCACTGGCCCCGCCGCCCACGCGGCCGCCAGCACATCCGCTGCCGTGTGAAGCGCCGGCCCGTCCGTCGTCAACATGTGAAGCGCCGACAGGACGCCGTCCGCCACAGGTGCGCGGACGACCGGGGGTGTCGCCGACGTCGACGCAAGCCCGACATACACACAACAGCAGACACTCAGCTGCCTGGACGGAAACATCAACGGTCCCGTCACACCACGAGCACCCACCCACCTCGTGTTTCCGTGTCGCCACGGCTTGAGGCACTGACGCATTTTGGCACGGACAGGAGGATCGAGGGTCCTCAACTAAGCTCATAAAATGGATCAGCCTGCCACCAACACACACACACACACACACACACACACACACACACACACACACACACACACACACACACACACACACACGTACATCTGTTGAAAACAAAAGAATACACTAAAATACTCGTTAAAGAAGAAAAAAACTAGAACAATGAAGATTCAAAAGAAGGGAAAAAGAAGAAGAACCGTGAAATGAGACAGGAAACAGTAAAAAAAAAACACTACTGAAACAGAAAACCAAAAAGTCGAAGTGTAAAAGAGAAGAGAGTGAAAACTTTCCAAAAGTTTACATTACATTTTAACAATGTCAAAAGGATATGTGCATCCTAAAAGGGGACCTGATCCCATCCCACACTCTACACCCCATACCTCAAACCGTCACCGATCGGACTGTCAACTCTCATCTCTACTCCATCACCAGACACAGACCACAAGACAACATACACAGATCACTTATCATAACACACAGCAACAGCCGATATCACCTAGACGGTGGCAGGCTGGCTAAACTCAACGGCATACAAAAAATGGGAAGCTCAATTTGTGCACGAGGCGGTACGGCCACCGACGGCAGTTTTCTCAGGGATCCTCGTCACTAAGTCATCAAAACAAGATCATCAGCATCACCACTAAAAACATAAAACATTTCAATAATGCATTGACACATCCCAAGACCTATGTTACTAGATGTTTGCAATGAGATCTGTCACCTTGGTCAGTTTGCTAACAGTCATAATTTGCCGCCTCTGCCGTCCACTGATGAGATAACTCCTGCACTATGAGTCATGGGAACTGACGCCGACCCCTACACCATGGCTGTTAGTTTGTCCCTTACGTCGGTGGCCAGTGCACGTCGTCTGCGCTACAGCTCTGACATGGATACCACATCGTCTGTCCTACGTGTCTGACATCGGTGTCATGTCGTCTGTGCTACGGCTCTGACATGGATGTCATGTCGTCTGTCATATGTGTCTGACATCGATGCCGAATCATCAGTGACGATCCGGCACTACCGAATCTTCACTGCCGGATCAGACATGCCGCCACTGTCGCAACCCTTGGAACGACTCATGGAGGCCTGAGGTCAGGGAGAGTGGCCGACCGCACGGCCATCGCACGCTCGGTGCGGTGGGTGGTTACGGCCACCTGCTGTCTCGGCTCTGCGTCAGCTCCTCTGCCACTCGGCGCCAGCTCCTCTGCCACTCGGCGCCAGCTCCTCTGCCACTCGGCGCCAGCTCCTCTGCCACTCGGCGCCAGCTTCTCTGCCACTCGGCGCCAGCTCCTCTGTCACTCGGCGCCAGCTCCTCTGTCACTCGGCGCCAGCTCCTCTGTCACTCGGCGCCAGCTCCTCTGCCACTCGGCGCCAGTTTCTCTGCCAGTCGGCGCCAGCTCCTCTGCCACTCGGCGCCAGCTCCTCTGTCCACTCGGCGCCAGCCCCTCTGCCACTCGGCGCCAGCTCCTCTGCCAGTCGGCGCCAGCTCCTCTGTCACTCGGCGGAAAATTGGTGGCGAAGTAGCTGTTGAATATATTGGCAGCAGCACGAGCTCCATGATCCTCCATCAAGTCAGGGCGGTTCCGCCGATGACTGCTCATGACAAAATGCCGACGACCACGTGCCAAGCATGTCAGAGTCGTAGCACAGACGATATGACATCGATGTCAGGGCCGTAGCACAGATGGCATGCACTGATCACCGACAGTGACGATCCGGCTGGAGCTGATCCGGGGGTGACGGCGGGTCACTGGAGCTGATCCGGCGGTGACGGCGGGTCACTGGAGCTGATCCGGCGGTGACGCGCAGTGATTGGCCCTCAGTTACTCATAGTGATTACTCCTTGATGTCTGGCAGTCTGCATCTATGCGTGAACACATCATAAGTGTACCTATTTATACATCAAGGGACAGAGATGAACTAAATATAAAGCTAAATATAATTGTTTTTGGCGTAGTTGCCGAAATAGCTGAGAGGAAACGCCCGGCATTTTTCTATTGACACCCGGTTCTTTTCATGGTATTGTTTTTTTTTGTATACCGGTTATATTTTTTAGGTACCAGCGTGTATTCGAAAACCCCAATGCATTTATTTCATGCTCGGTCGTTTTGTTCCTTTCTTAGGACCATGTCGCTTTATGTGGGTTCGGTCAGTTTTTGAAGCCCTCATGCTGTCTGATGGCCCCAGCGTGCTTTGGGGGCCTCCGGTGTTTTGTGTTTTTTTTTAGAGCTCCCAGTGTGTTTATTTATGGACGCAACATATTTTTAGGGCCCTGCCACTGTTTGCGAGATTCGGTGCGCTCTGGAGGGCCCGGTACATTATTTGCCTCCCGCTGTACTCTTGGGGTCCAGTTGAGTGTATTTTGGGCTCCTGACGCACATTTGTGGTCCGGGCACGATTTTGAAGCTTGCGATACCTCGCGATCCCGGCGCGATTTTTCGGCTCCAAACGCGTGGTTTGGCGGACCAAATGCCACTTGTCTTGGCTGCACGCGATTGTGTGAATCTCTTCTGAATTTTCTGAAGTCCAAATAATTTCCTGATTTTTCGAGACCCGGCACTATATGTTTGTGTCCTGACGCGATTTTTCGAGCACCAGTGCATTTTTCGGGACTCTACGCGATTCCTGAAGGCATCAGGTGCTATGTTTGGTGCTCCGTAGCTATTTTACTGCCTTGGACGTTTATTTTCAAAGCCCTCCTGCTTTTGGGGATACTGGGCTTGATTTTTTAAAGATTTTTCTAGCCCCGCTTTGCATATTTTAGGCCTTTGACGCCATTTCTGGGAACTTCGACGGACATTTTTGATTCCCCGACCAGGATTTGTGGGACTGTCGACTGGAATGTTGGGTCTCGAGCGATATTTTTTTCTGGTAGGGGTGGGTGGGCTCGGCACGAATTAGCGGGGGACGTTTTACTTAGCTGGGAGCTCAGCGCGATGTTGGCAGGCCCAGCGCAAAGTTTCGAGCTTGTGGAGTTTCCTTGGCCTGCTGAATTTTTTAGCCTCCTATGCCTATTCTGGGGCCCGACGCGACTTTTTGGGGCCCCAGTGCGATGGGACTCCATCGCGATTTTTGGAGCTAATTTTGCGCAGACTCGTTTGCTTTCTAGCACCCGATTTTGTTCGGTTTTGGCGCAATTTTTGAGACCGCAGAGTGACATGCGGGTGGGAATGATTTTGTTTGGCCAATTGCGATTTATCGGAGGACCTCGGCGCACCCTTTTGGGCTTCCGGTGTGATTTTAAAACGATGCGACGCGACTTTGTTGGATACCAGTATTATTTCTGAGCCTCTGTGTAATTTTTTTGGATTCCTAGCAAGAGTTGTAGTGGCCTTGACAGGTTTCTGTGATCCCAAGACGTTTCGAGAGCTTTGGCGCGATTGTTGCGATCGCGGAGTGTTTCCTCGTTGTGGGTTCACTTTGTGGGGCCCCGATGGAACTTGTATGGCCTCGATGAGACTTGTCGGGCCACTAACATGATTTTCAAGGGCCCGAACGCGACTTCTTGGCATCCCCAGACTCAGCGTGATTTTCAGGGACCCCAACACGACGTTTTGAGCCACACCGGTGTAATTTTCATGGCCCACTGTCCGATGTTTTGGAGGCCCAACGCAATTTTCAGAGCCTGTGGTGCGACCATTTGGGCCCCCCGTGTGATCTTCAGGGGCCCGTCTTTTTGGGCCCCCGTCTTTATTGACAAGGACTCGCACGACTATTGTTCATTAACATCATTTTCAAGGGCCCAGACGGAAACTTTTCGAGTCCCCAGAGTGATTTCCAGGGGCCTTGTCCAACTTTTTGGGGCCCCAGCACAATTTTATGTGCTCCGACCCGAACTTTTGGGCCCCCAGCATGATTTCAGCGGGCCGGTTCTTCTTTTTCGGGTCGTCATCATGATTTTGAAGGATTCCGTGTTCCGGCTTTGTCCCCTAGCTTTATGTTCGGGGGCCTATGCGTGAAATTTGGAGGGTCTAAGTGCGATTTTTAGTAGCCTCAGTCGGACTTTTCGGTGCCCCAGCATTACTTTTATGGGGTCCGGCGAGAATGATTGGGCCCGGAGGGAATTCTCAGCGGCCCGGCCCTACCTTTTGAAGCCCCGGCGTGATTTTCAGGGGGCCAGGTACGACATTTTGGGGACGCCAGCAGTATTTTCAGGAGCCCGGATACCCTTTGTGGAGCCCCCAACGTCATATTCAGGGCTCACGGGGCGATTTTGAGGGCCTCGATGTGAAGTTCAGGTGTGACGATTCGATTTTGTCAAGCAGAGTGAGATTCTTAGGGGGCTGGCGGAATTTTTCCGAACCTGGCGCGATTTCTGGGGTCCACAACTTCTCACGGGGGGACTGCCCCATTGCCTCCGCCCCTCTCCATTCGGTACGCCACTGTATGGACTTGATGCATGATGCTTACTTGCCGGGCCGGAGCAAGTACGCGTAAAACGGGGGGAGGTAGAGAGGGCAGCGCCTTCACCCTTCCCCCAACTTCGGACGAGCTTTGACCCTATCTGTGTTTCGTTGAATCATAGGCCAACACGACTCTCCATTCCATAACTTTGAGACCGTTCCAGTGCCATTAGTTGGAGAAGAGCAACACTGTCACCTCCAGCGAATACTTCAATAGCATAAGTTCAACAGCAATAGCATAGCATAAATCAAGGCCCATCCCTAATGGGTTCCGCCTCCAGGCCCTCCTAAGTGTTTATATCTGAAAATTATAGGGGACGGACATAATACATGAAAGCAGTAGGCGGGCCCAAATGGATTTGTGGCATACTCCATAGAGTCCCAAGTTAGAAATTGACAATAGTGGGCAGGGGTAAACGCCAACCTTGAGGGGGTATCTTTCCCCTAAAGAGTATATATAGCAACGCCCATGTTCCTAGGAAGCTTTTTGTGGCCAGGTTTTGGACCCGAGAACTGTTCCGCACAGGAATAATATTTTGGCGATTACAATATGTTTATACGGCTATCAATTTCCCGTCGCCATGACAACGAAATTGTTGGCATGAGCAGCAGCAGCATGTCCTCAGCAGTCGGTCTGGTTGCCCTCGGCATGTGAGATAAACACACCGGTCGGCCCAGTTTTCGTAGATTTATCGGCTAAGTGTTTGCCGTGCCACGGCATACCGCTAATACTGAGACTGGAACGACCTGAGAGGGCCATACTGAGACTGAGACGGCCTGAGAGGCCATACTGAGACTGAGAAGTCTGAGAGGCCATACTGAGACTGAGGCGGCCTGAGAGGCCATACTGAGACTGAGAGGCCATACTGAGACTGAGACGGCCTGAGAGGCCATACTGAGACTGAGACGGCCTGAGAGGCCATACTGAGACTGAGGCGGCCTGAGAGGCCATACTGAGACTGAGGCGGCCTGAGAGGCCACACTGAGACTGAGGCGGTCTGAGAGGCCATACTGAGACTGAGACGGCCTGAGAGGCCACACTGAGACTGAGGCGGCCTGAGAGGCCACACTGAGACTGAGGCGGCCTGAGAGGCCACACTGAGACTGAGACGACCTGAGAGGCCATACTGAGACTGAGACGACCTGAGAGGCCATACTGAGACTGAGACGACCTGAGAGGCCATACTGAGACTGAGAAAGTCTGAGAGGCCATACTGAGACTGAGACGGTCTGAGAGGCCATACTGAGACTGAGGCGGTCTGAGAGGCCATACTGAGACTGAGGCGGTCTGAGAGGCCACACTGAGACTGAGACGGTCTGAGAGGCCACACTGAGACTGCTAGATCATACTGGGACTGAGACGACCTGAGAGGCCATACTGAGACTGAGGCGGCCTGAGAGGCCACACTGAGACTGAGACGACCTGAGAGGCCACACTGAGACTGAGACGACCTGAGAGGCCACACTGAGACTGAGACGGTCTGAGAGGCCACACTGAGACTGCTAGATCATACTGGGACTAAGACGACCTGAGAGGCCATACTGAGACTGAGACGACCTGAGAGGCCATACTGAGATTGAGGCGGCCTGAGAGGCCATACTGAGACTGAGACGGCCTGAGAGGCCACACTGAGACTGAGACGGTCTGAGAGGCCACACTGAGACTGCTAGATCATACTGGGACTGAGACGGCCTGAGAGGCCACACTGAGACTGAGGCGGCCTGAGAGGCCACACTGAGACTGAGACGGCCTGAGAGGCCACACTGAGACTGAGGCGGCCTGAGAGGCTATACTGAGACTGAGGCGGCCTGAGAGGCCATACTGAGACTGAGGCGGCCTGAGAGGCCATACTGAGACTGAGGCGGCCTGAGAGGCTATACTGAGACTGAGGCGGCCTGAGAGGCTATACTGAGACTGAGGCGGCCTGAGAGGCCATACTGAGACTGAGACGGCCTGAGAGGCCACACTGAGACTGAGACGGCCTGAGAGGCCACACTGAGACTGAGGCGGCCTGAGAGGCTATACTGAGACTGAGGCGGCCTGAGAGGCCACACTGAGACTGAGGCGGTCTGAGAGGCCATACTGAGACTGAGACGGTCTGAGAGGCCACACTGAGACTGCTAGATCATACTGGGACTGAGACGACCTGAGAGGCCATACTGAGACTGAGACGGCCTGAGAGGCCACACTGAGACTGAGACGGCCTGAGAGGCCACACTGAGACTGAGACGGCCTGAGAGGCCACACTGAGACTGAGGCGGCCTGAGAGGCCACACTGAGACTGAGACGGCCTGAGAGGCCACACTGAGACTGAGGCGACCTGAGAGGCCACACTGAGAGTGAGGCGGCCTGAGAGGCCACACTGAGAGTGAGACGGCCTGAGAGGCCACACTGAGACTGAGACGGCCTGAGAGGCCACACTGAGAGACTGAGACGGCCTGAGAGGCCACACTGAGACTGAGGCGGCCTGAGAGGCCACACTGAGACTGAGGCGGCCTGAGAGGCCACACTGAGACTGAGACGCTAGAGCGGCCTGAGAGGCCACACTGAGACTGAGACGGCCTGAGAGGCCACACTGAGACTGAGGCGGCCTGAGAGGCCACACTGAGACTGAGGCGGCCTGAGAGGCCATACTGAGACTGAGGCGGCCTGAGAGGCCACACTGAGACTGAGGCGGCCTGAGAGGCCACACTGAGACTGAGACGGCCTGAGAGGCCTGAGAGGCCACACTGAGACTGAGGCGGCCTGAGAGGCCACACTGAGAGTGAGGCGGCCTGAGAGGCCACACTGAGAGTGAGGCGGCCTGAGAGGCCACACTGAGAGTGAGGCGGCCTGAGAGGCCACACTGAGACTGAGACGGCCTGAGAGGCCACACTGAGAGTGAGGCGGCCTGAGAGGCCACACTGAGACTGAGACGGCCTGAGAGGCCACACTGAGAGTGAGGCGGCCTGAGAGGCTATACAAAGACTGACGCGGCCTGAGAGGCTATACTAGACTGACGCAGCCTGAAGGGCTGACAGACACGTCTGGAAAACACTTGGCTATGTAATAAATCCCGGGGCGATGGCGAGCTAAGCAGATGCTGCCTTTTTCGGCTGCCGACCGACCGAGTGAAGCGCCAGAACGGTTAGGTTGGCTGTGGCACATCGGACCGGTGTGTTTCCGGTCCAGGACTGGGTGCCACGGGGCACCCAGGCACCGACAGCGGTGATACGGGACAGGGTGGCATTCAGTCATCAACAGCGGTGACACGTGGGGAAACTCAGTCACCGACAGCGGCGCCGTCATGCCGGCTACGTCCAAATGCGCCGATTTGCCGAGGTGATGGAACAAATGTCGTCTGAGCGAGGCCGTGTTGCGTCAGCGCTCGTCGCACTGCTTCCTGTGTGTATCGCCAAATGCGCCAGCATCCGACAGAGCCCACCCGCCGGCCCGACCCAGCCCAACTGGGCGGCACCGCAGCCCCACGGGCCGGCCACCAGCCACGCACTTATTGCGTACGGGTGGCAGCGCAGCAGGAGCTGCCGGAGCGGGCCGCGCCGCGCGTGCAGAGCCGGGCCGACCATGGTGGCGTGTGTGGTCGGCCCGGCCGGCCGGCGGCCCTGACTTGGCTGCCAGCCGCCAGACTGGCCCGTCTGCCGGCCGGCCGGCGCGTGCGCGGCGACGGGCCGCCGCCGCGCCGCCGCCGCGCCGCCCGCCGCCGCCGCGCCTCATTGTCAGCCGGCGGCGGGCGGCGCGAGGACGCGCGCGGCCGGGCGCCCGCGCGCCTCCGTGTGTGCATGTGTGTGTGTGTGTCTGCGGACTGTGACGGCGCCGGAGCCGGCGGCAACGCCTCGACAGGTGAGCGGGTCGTGCTGCCTAGCTGGCGGGGAGGGGGGGGGACGCTGACATTTGGCTTGTCGATGGGACATGGTGGTGACCTCCAGCCGACCGGATCGGGCTATCGACGGGCCGGCGTCGCCACCCGCCCATGTCAAATATTTATGCCGGTTCGGTCCGCACCGGCGGCACCGACCAAAGGGCGCGCCGCGGGAAGGCGGGAGTGCAGACGGTCCGCACGGTCCGGACGATCACGCGCCCCAAGGTGGGAGCTGGTGACGACGGGCCGCTTCCTGCAGAGGCGCAGTCAGGTCGCCGCAGAAGAGGGCGCGCTTGTCAAATTCGAGACGTGGTGTGGCGACCGCAGTGTGGAATGCCAACCGATGTTGACTGGTGGGGGCGGTCGATTCCCGCCCAGCTGGCGCTCCCTTCCTCCAGCTCGCTTCCCTGCACGGTGGTGCTAGTAGACCGTGGCCAATTTAGCAGAGTTTCGCGGCCGATACTGGATGGTACAGGAAAGCGTAGCCGTCGGCTGTGTCGGCAAACCGGCACGTGACAACGAGGGAGTGGGTGGTCTGTTGTGGATTCTGCCTCTGGCAAAACATCACACAGCCAGAGAGACTGACGTTGATGCTGCACCGCTTTTTGAGCACGAAATCCTGAAGGAATATGTAGATGTAGAATCGGAGGGCCCGCAGCAAACTGGCTCCGGTGCTCAGACGCTGGAAGACCGCCGATGGCCCACGTGATCCGTCTGCCCGGGGCCGTGATATCTTAAGCGGCACATGGCAGACCAATGGTGTCCGTGTCAGTTTTATGCTCGACTCCCCCCCCCCCCCTGTAGGCGTCAAAGGCACCCGGTGGAGTTATCTTCCTGATTCGCGACAAATGACGACCTGTGTGTCGTGGCTCTCCGGGTCATGTTGCTTCGGGGTCATCACGGCTATGGCTTTGTATTCTCTTCATATACGGATCAAAGCACAAGCATGTGAAATATTGGAATGTCTGATTCATAGCGAATGGAATTTCATTCAACTTTTGGTAGATACTTATAAATATTCCGGAAGATGGATCGGAATCTTGCTAACCATGCGGAACAGGAAAATGTCCTAGTCCTGGTGATATCGATGCCTTCGGTCTGTGATGCCCAGAACATACCTATCCAACAATTGATGCACGTATGATACGTGTCCGATTGTGACAAGATCGGCATCACGTTGAATCTTGATACAAATCTGGAGCTTGAATACTTCGTGGAGTTCGAAAGATGTGTATCTCTCGTGCAGATTGCACGGTGAATGTAAGTTCAGACCACAAAAAATCGCAATACCCTGCCCTGCCAGCTCCGACCGCGACAACTGGGAGCATCTGCGCTGCGCTTACAGACTTTCTCTTATAAAATATAATTATATGCCATTCAGCTCTTTTTATTTATAATATTTCATTCCTGTCCCACATTGACAACAAATTCAGTACCACCTGATATTCGTCTTTGGTCACGCCCTAGTACGACCAATCACAGGTAGGCGCCTGTCGGTTTCTAGAGGGCGCAACTTCAAATCTGGCATGCGTCCGCACGCCATTGGTACCGCACCAAGCCATCTAAATTAAGCAGATAGCAGCTGGCGCGATTCGGAGAAGTGCGGCGGTTGCAGCGGCTGACGTCGTTCCTACGATAAGATATTATGGCGCCCATGACCCTGGCACCTCGCCAGCGAGACACCGTCCCGACCTCAGTGACCTGACGCCTCTCCAGCGAGACACCGTCCCGACCTCGGTGACCTGACGCCTCGCCAGCGAGACACCGTCCCGACCTCAGTGACCTGGTGCCTCGCCAGCGGGACACTATCCCGACCTCGGTGACCTGACGCCTTGCCAGCGGGACACTATCCCGACCTCGGTGACCTGACGCCTCTCCAGCGAGACACCGTCCCGATCTCAGTGACCTGACGCCTCGCCAGCGAGACACCGTCCCGACCTCAGTGACCTGGTGCCTCGCCAGCGGGATACCATCCCGACCTCGGTGACCTGACGCCTCGGCAGCGAGACACCGTCCCGATCTCAGTGACCTGGTGCCTTGCCAGCGGGACACTATCCCGACCTCGGTGACCTGACGCCTCGGCAGCGAGACACCGACCCGACCTCGGTGACCTGGCGCCCCGCCAGCGGGACACCATCCGACTGTCCCGACCTCAGTGACCTGGCGCCTCTCCAGCCGGCGCCGTCTCGGCCTCAGTGACCTGACACCTCGCCAGCGAGACACCGTCTCGACCTCGGTGACCTCTCCAGTCACCACCTCTCTGGCGGGACGCCGACCGGCTGTCCCGACCTCAGTGACCTGGTGCCTCTCAAGCGGGACGCCGTCCCGACCTCGGTGACCTGGCGCCTCGCCAGCGGGACGCCGTCCGATCGCCCCGACCTCAGTGACCTATTCATTGCCCTGGCTGAGTCCGGGCTTTATGGTTGTTTCGAAACCATGGAGAGCTGGCAGATGGGTGGACCTGGCAGTGTGCCAGTTATCTCCTTCCTGTGTGTAACAGAACATAACGGATGTTGAATTGTGATGGCCGGCTCAACGGAACCCTGCATTAACTGGACAGAAGAGATTTTGATCTTCTTTTCCATGACAACTCTGCTATGCCATTCCAGACTGTTTGTGTCCGCTGTGTTGGTCAAAACATACCAGACGGCATGGTGATTGTTGCATAGACCAGCAAGTCCCTGTTGCTACGGCGACAGGTCGGATTGTTACTCTCTGGCTGCTTGCTACACAAACCAGCAGGTTTCTGTTGCTATGGAGACAGGTCGGTCGGTCACTCTCTGGCTGCTTGCTACACAGACCAGCAGGTCCCTGTTGCTATGGAGACCAGCCGGTCGTTACTCTCTGGCTGCTTCGACCAAATAAACCTGTGTGTCTTGGCGCTCTCGACTCTGGTGGACCTGGCAATCACCTGGCGCCCGGCCCGAAGTTAGTCAGAACTCACAAACTGCGATGAAGTGCCCCGATTGCTGCAGGTGTTGACGTGTTCGCCAACGATTCAAGCATGTTCTGTTTCGCTGTGTAACCAGACCGATCTATTTTAAATGCTGGCTGCTCGCAGTCTCTCTGGTGGTCCCCTGGCGCGCGCTTCCCGCGTGGGTGAAGCACCATGCGGTATGACGGGCAACAACTCGCAGCGCTCGCACCTGTGGTGGCCAATCGTGAATGCGTCACTTTCTATACGGGGGTCGTCGCCCGTCCGCACGCGTACACATACGCAACTGTGTGCCCGAGTCGTACGCGGAGCGCCTGCGGCGCCTGAGGGATGAATGACTGTCCAACATGGGTTTGTGACAATGTCGACTTCCCAGAATGGCTACGTCAATGCTCTACCTGCACGGCACAATGGTGCACATGTGGCACCAAGTGCTATCTGCACGACACAATGGCACACATGCGAGGGGAGTGTACCAGGTATTACCCACTCGGCACAATGTTAAACATGTTGGGAGTGTACCAGGTACCAACTGTCGGATGAGCTACTACCTCTCAGGATATATGAAACATTTTCGTTTTGTTCTTCTGCAGCATGCTGGTTATGGAGAGTTCGCTTATCCTTGCTGTACACCGAGTTGGGACGGTGAGCTGCTGTGAGGGACAGTGAGCTGCTGTGAGTGACGGTGAGCTGCTGTGAGGGACGGTGAGCTGCTGTAAGGGATGCTGAGCTATTGTGAGAAATTGTGAGCTGCCGTGAGGGATGCTGAGCTATTGTGAGAAATGGTGAGCTACTGTGCTAGGACGGCTCAGACTACTGGCGGTGGGCGGCAGTACGGCTCAGGCCACACTGGCGGTGGGCGGCAGTACGGATCTGACTGGCCGGCGGCGGCGGTGGCCTTGACTCGGGGGATTCGTAACGTCCAAGGTTCCGTAAGTACTAGAGTTCATAACGTCCAAAGCTCACAACGTCCGAAGATATTAAAGTCCAAAATACGAATTAAAGTTTTAAAAAATGTTTGATAGGACGCGTTCATAATGTACGGAGTACATAACATCCAAGAATCACAACCTCCAAAACTAGCTTCAGTGTTCATAACGAGTGTTCATAACGTCCAAGGTTCATTTAGTGCCAAAGTTCATAACGTCCATAAATAGTTTCTCAGTTGTCGGCTGGAGGAGCCAGCGGAACCCTGGCGGTGGAATCATGTGGTTGTTTTTCCGCTTTCTGTCAACAGGTGGAAAGAGTGCGGTTATTGTCGCATGGCACCTCGCAAATGTGCTGCCAAAGTTGGTCTGGTGGTTTCTTCAGGTGAGCATTCTGAAATCTTATCCTGTTATGGCGGCGCCGCCTCACCTTAGGGAGCGGGTGGTAAAGACTGCCGTTGGGTGCTAGGGAATGTATCGGGACGTCGCTCCTTATCAGTTGTCGGCTGCCTGGACGGTCCTCCAATGCCGGAAATCTGGACTTTGGCCACGGGGGTGCGGCTCACCGACGCGCAGGGCTGGGCATCGTAAGAAGCGGTGGGGCAAAAGCTTGATTGCATACAGTTCAGTTTAGTGAAAACGTAGCAAAATGGAATGGGCGATATTTTGCATTTTAATGTAGGGATATATTTTTCAGGTATGCAAGGTAAGAAATCCATTTTTGTCCCGTACTATTACGTTCCTAAAGGTATTCACAATAGATAACCTCAAGGCTCAGGAGAAAGTCTACATACATTGTAATTTGCGTTGCAAGGAACATCATAATACAGGAGCTAACGCCCAAATAGAGAAAGTAAACCTGGACTCATTTCTGTCCGGTATGGTGAATACACGCCTAGAAACTGCTGAAATGGGTCTTGTTCACTCTGGTGGAGCATTATTGCCATGGTCGGATCCAGGCTGCAGGGTAGGACGCATATGAGTGCAAAAGATTCCTTTTATCTGATCGTATTTGCAAGAAACAGCCGTACATCTATGTCGACCCCTCGTCGTTATGTCTTATTTCCGCCATTTAGCGGACAAAAATGCTGATTGCATGAAATGCATTAATGCAACAACGGCTTGACGGATATTTGAGACATTTTCTCATTTTAGGAACATGATGTCCCTTATTTGTTTGGTCTGGAACCGCCCCTGCTTTGTCCGCGAAGTACAAAAAAATATCGAGGTGTATTCAAGAAACCTGCTGGACCATTCAACTCCAAATCGACAAGGTCATCATAGCACCCAATATTATATATTTGTATGAAAATAATTTTGTAAGGTTATCCGATGCGCCGAATCCAGCTGTGCCATTTTTAGAACAAACAGATCAATTGACAAGAAGTTACAGCCTGAAGCATTTGTGATGTTATCTAATAAGGGTGCATTTTATCCCGTGCCGTCTCGGGGGTGGCCGACGTCCCCCTCAGGGTTTTCGCGGATAGTGAACGAACGACGCGCGGCAGCGAGCCAAAATCTGGCATATTTTTTCCCACATCAATTTGGCATTCTGCTTCAAAATTGTGAAGTCAGATCATCCAGGGTCAACGAGTTGGTCAAGGTCAAGTTAGGTCACCTCCAAAAAGTTAATCCACTCGTCACGCTTTAACGGATACAGATATTTTAATGAAACTTTCAGCGCCTGTTTCGCTTTAGGGTGCAACAAAACGTACAAGAGGAATTTTTCATTTTTTTCGTGTTTGACTACTTTTTGACTCCTACATATTTGCCTATTGGAGTTCAAATCGAAGATTCTAGCTTTTTTAAAGTAAGCTTTTTTATTACAGAAAGTTGACCTGCAACAACGTTTCGCGATGCGCTCTACCCATTATAAAAGGAAAATGTATGAAAACTTGAAAACTGAAGCTTTTGAAATATAAAAATTGATGGCCCTGGTAGATTTTGTTGTCCTTTCCTGATTCAAAATAATTTGTTTTCTCAAATATCCACAAAAAATGAACTCTCCAGAGCTAACAACATAGTGCAAGTCGTGAAAAGTGTTGAAAATTGACGTCACTTTTGGGGGGAAATTGTTATGGGGTTGGATCCGGACCCTAATCTTCGAGCGCTTTCCGATGACAACTCTCGTTTTCGTGCGACGCTTATTTTGGATTTTAGAGGGGGCTACTATCCCCCCTTCCGAGACGGGGTGCGAGGATCTGACCGGAGAGACTGGTGCGGGTTAAGGTGTTTAACTCAATAAAGAGCAATCCGAATTGAGCAAACGTATATATCAGTCAGCTCATAATTATCCATCTTTTGACTATTTCATAATTTTCCTTTACCACCTAATGGAAACGAGACATCGTGACCTAAGATCACGCGACATACTTTAGCATTCGGAACAGTTACAATGTGATCTTGAAAAAGTGTAAACTGGAATTCGATATTTTATCTTTCGAAGCAAGTAATTAAAAAACAGGGTTTTCCCCTAAAGCTGTACATATACGCCCTAAATTATGCGTTTATGGTTGTTTTTTTCGCTAATTTTCGTGGTTATTTTTGCGCGTGGCCTGTTCTAATGTCTCTAAAACGGTACATCACTGAAATATCAACCTTTTCACGTGGAAGGCACGTGTAGGAGTGAGAATGATGGTTATCTGAGCCTGAGTGTTGTGTTGCAGAATTATTCGAATATGTGATGTCCAAGGCTAAAATAAATAAAATTAATGCAAATTGTGGTAGTAGACGATTTATAAGTTATGCCTTGCGATGATTTCCAAGGAGAGAGAAGCAGCCACAGCCTGTCCCTCCCCGACTGCGATGACTAGATGGGACGGGCGGTGGTTAGATGGAACGGGTGGTGGTTAGATGGGACGGGCGGTGGTTAGATGGGACGGGCGGTGGTTAGATGGGACGGGTGGTGGCTAGATGGGGCGGGCGGTGATTAGATGGGACGGGCGGTGGTTAGATGGGACGGACGGTGGTTAGATGGGACGGGCGGTGGTTAGATAGGACGGGTGGTGGCTAGATGGGACGGGTGGTGGTTAGATGGGAAGGGCGGTGGTTAGATGGGACGGGCGGTGGTTAGATGGGACGGGCGGTGGTTAGATGGGACGGGCGGTGGCTAGATGGGACGGGCGGTGGTTAGATGGGACGGGCGGTGGTTAGATGGGACGGGCGGTGGTTAGATGGGACGGGCGGTGGCTAGATGGGACGGGCGGTGGCTAGATGGGACGGGCGGTGGTTAGATGGGACGGGCGGTGGTTAGATGGGACGGGCGGTGGTTAGATGGGACGGGCGGTGGCTAGATGGGACGGGCGGTGGTTAGATGGGACGGGCGGTGGCTAGATGGGACGGGCGGTGGCTAGATGGGACGGGCGGTGGCTAGATGGGACGGGCGGTGGCTAATGGGACGGGCGGTGGTTAGGGCGGTGGCTAGATGGGGCAGGGCGGTGGCGATGGGACGGGCGGGGCTAGATGGGACGGGCGGTGGCTAGATGGGCGGGCGGTGGCTAGATGGGACGGGCGGTGGTTAGATGGGACGGGCGGTGGCTAGATGGGACGGGCGGTGGCTAGATGGGACGGGCGGTGGCTAGATGGGACGGGCGGTGGCTAGATGGGACGGGCGGTGGCTAGATGGGACGGGCGGTGGCTAGATGGGGCGGGCGGTGGCTAGATGGGACGGGCGGTGGCTAGATGGGACGGGCGGTGGCTAGATGGGACGGGCGGTGGCTAGATGGGACGGGCGGTGGCTAGATGGGACGGGCGGTGGCTAGATGGGACGGGCGGTGGCTAGATGGGACGGGCGGTGGTTAGATGGGACGGGCGGTGGCTAGATGGGACGGCGGTGGCTAGATGGGACGGGCGGTGGCTAGATGGGACGGGCGGTGGCCGGCCGGTGGTGCGACCGTCGGCGCCTATTTGTTCCGACTGTTGTGGTCAGGTTACGCGTTGTCACGGCTGCCGAGGTGGGGTGGGGGCGGGGCGGAGGCAGGGGGCGGGGGCGGGGCGGGGGACGGGGCGGGGTATCTGGCTGATGCAGGTACCGTGGCCCGGCCTGGCCTGATCTGTCTCATTAGATACGTTGGGTTGCTACCTCCAGCGTGCCGGTGTCCCGCTGGCACAGACCCCCCCCCCCCGGGCGATGTCTTCTGGACTTTTCAGCATATGCCGAAAGTGGAGACCACTAAAGCCACTGCGATTGCTGATTCATTAAATATGAGCAACAAGCAGTTGATTTAAAGGTGGATGAGAAGCTCGGAAGTTGGAACTCCCAACATGTGACGATTTTTTTACTTTGAAGATTTGAGTGAGCGGTAAGTCCTGAAACGGTACTAGAAATGGTTTTTTAATCAAACAACTTGGTAATTACATTTTTTAATTGCCTCTGATGTAAATTGCTTTCATTTTCATAATGAACTCTAGAAATGGCAGTCTGGAACGATGGAGTGCTTTGTCGCCTGGCTGTTATGCACTTCACCAATGTCAAAGCATGGCTGTTTATACCCCAGTGTTGGCACGCAAACCCTGTGTAGCTGAATAGCTATGTTGGTACCTGCATGCAGCTAAAGGTTTTGAATATGAGCATCGGCGTAACCGATACAACGGACACATCCCCACCACTGAGCAGTTGCGGCATCATCCACACACATGCTGACGGTTGCTAGGCAACGATAAAATTACTTAATGAACATTGTGGTAAGGCTACCTTAGCGTGATATTAATACAACATTGAGAGGCGTGGAAATTCCATCACTGGCGGTTTTTTTATAAAAAGAATTTCAAGCATTCAAACGGGAAAAAGAGATGTTATTTTACCCGCTGCCATACTTTAACTTCATCGGGTATTTTGGATAATATGGCATCCATAATTTTCCACCTAGCTGTTGCTTTCGATGTAAAACGTTGCCTAAATGCTCAGGCCTCAATCCCATATGACATCGTTAGTTATTTCCGTCCGTGAGCGCTTTGACGAGTTCAATGATCATTACCGCGTACCTTTCTACGATGTCCCTCCCAATTATATCCTGTACACATATTCCCGGACATTCGTCCAGCCGGTGGTATGTTCACGGGTATACGGATATGGATATGGTGGCATGTCCATACGGAGAGTGGGATGACGAGGCTTCAACTTCACTCCATCGAATGAATACTATAAATAACCAATGATGTTTCAAGCCAATTTGGAATCTGTCTCCCAACGCCTTCGACGTCGTCAATAGTCGACGAGGCATTAAGATCAAATTACTAAGTAACTAACTAACTCTACGTCGCCCTTGTCCTCCCGAAGTCTTATAGATACGCAGAAATAATATAAAAAATAGAAATAAAATAGGAATAGCCGGGCAGATATGCATGTATATTTCCCAGGCATGCTATTTCTGGAGATATCTCAGGTAGGTGTCCACAACCAACAGGTGCACCTCCCCCCTGTGTGGTGCCAAAATATCGGGCCCAACGTCGCCAGGGCGACTGCGTCGCGAAGGTCTCCGTCGCGGGTGAACTGCACAGTCAGCCTCGTCGTCATCCCACCTCAGTTCCCATCAAACGTCGCGCCCGGGCCCGGTGAGCGGGTATATTTTTAGTTCCAGATGGGCTCCGCCGCCCGGGAATAGCCGGCGGCGGCGGCGCGACGTGCAGCGGCGTCGGAGCCGTGGTGTACAGCGGCGTGGCGCGTGTCGGGCGGCCCGGCCCGGCCCGGCCCCAGCCCGGCCGGCCAGGCTCCAGGCGGCCGGCGTGCGTACCATCGTGACCCAGCCGCCGCCGCCGCCGCCGCCGCCGCTAATTTTAGCCCGACTGGCTCGACCCTGACTCACAAATCCCCGCCAGCCGTGGACCGCCGCCCGGCGCTCGGGGCGGCGTCACGGCGCTGTAGGCAGCAGGAGCCCGCGGCAGCGTCACGGAGCTGTAGGCAGCAGGAGCCCGCGGCAGCCTCACGGCGCTGTAGGCAGCAGGAGCCCGCGGCAGCGTCACGGCGCTGTAGGCAGCAGGAGCCCGCGGCAGCGTCACGGAGCTGTAGGCAGTAGGAGCCCGCGGCAGCCTCACGGCGCTGTAGGCAGCAGGAGCCCGCGGCAGCGTCACGGCGCTGTAGACAGCAGGAGCCCGACGGCAGCGTCACGGAGCTGTAGGCAGTAGGAGCCACGGCAGCCTCACGGGCTGTAGGCAGCAGGAGCCGACGGCATCCTCACGGCGCTGTAGGCAGCAGGAGCCGACGGCAGCCTCACGGAGCTGTAGGCAGTAGGAGCCGACGGCAGCCTCACGGCGCTGTAGGCAGTAGGAGCCGACGGCAGCCTCACGGGCTGTAGGCAGTAGGAGCCGACGGCAGCCTCACGGCGCTGTAGGCAGCAGGAGCCCGCGGCAGCGTCACGGCGCTGTAGGCAGCAGGAGCCCGCGGCAGCGTCACGGAGCTGTAGGCAGTAGGAGCCGACGGCAGCCTCACGGAGCTGTAGGCAGCAGGAGCCCGCGGCAGCCTCACGGAGCTGTAGGCAGTAGGAGCCGACGGCATCCTCACGGCGCTGTAGGCAGCAGGAGCCGACGGCATCCTCACGGTGCTGTAGGCAGTAGGAGCCGACGGCAGCCTCACGGCGCTGTAGGCAGCAGGAGCCCGCGGCAGCGTCACGGAGCTGTAGGCAGCAGGAGCCGACGGCAGCCTCACGGCGCTGTAGGCAGTAGGAGCCGACGGCAGCCTCACAGGGCTGTAGGCAGTAGGAGCCGACGGGATCCTCACAGGGCTGTAGGCAGTAGGAGCCGACGGCAGCCTCACGGCGCTGTAGGCAGCAGGAGCCGACGGCAGCGTCACGGCGCTGTAGGCAGCAGGAGCCCGCGGCAGCGTCACGGAGCTGTAGGCAGTAGGAGCCGACGGCATCCTCACGGCGCTGTAGGCAGCAGGAGCCCGCGGCAGCGTCACGGAGCTGTAGGCAGCAGGAGCCCGCGGCAGCGTCACGGAGCTGTAGGCAGCAGGAGCCCGCGGCATCCTCACGGCGCTGTAGGCAGTAGGAGCCGGCGGCAGCGTCACGGCGCTGTAGGCGGTAGGAGCCGACGGGATCCTCACGGAGCTGTAGGCAGCAGGAGCCGACGGCAGCCTCACGGCGCTGTAGGCAGCAGGAGCCCGCGGCAGCGTCACGGAGCTGTAGGCAGTAGGAGCCGACGGCAGCCTCGCAGGGCTGTAGGCAGTGGGAGCCGACGGCAGCCTCGCAGGGCTGTAGGCAGTGGGAGCCGACGGCAGCCTCGCAGGGCTGTAGGCAGTGGGAGCCGACGGCAGCCTCGCAGGGCTGTAGGCAGTGGGAGCCGACGGGTCCTCACGGGGCTGTAGGCAGTGGGAGCCGACGGGAGCCTCACAGGGCTGTAGGCAGTAGGAGCCGACGGGATCCTCACAGGGCTGTAGGCAGTAGGAGCCGACGGCAGCCTCACAGGGCTGTAGGCAGTAGGAGCCGACGGGATCCTCACAGGGCTGTAGGCAGCAGGAGCCCGCGGCAGCCTCACGGGGCTGTAGGCAGTAGGAGCCGACGGGATCCTCACGGTGCTGTAGGCAGTAGGAGCCGACGGGATCCTCACAGGGCTGTAGGCAGCAGGAGCCGACGGGATCCTCACGGTGCTGTAGGCAGTAGGAGCCGACGGCAGCCTCACAGGGCTGTATGTTGTGACGGGGAGCCGATGGCAGAGTCACAGAGCCACATGCAGTGTATGGAGGGCTGTGGGTAGTGCCACAGGGCTACAGGCAGAAGAACAAGACTGTTGTTGGTAGTGGTGAAGGACCCTGGATGTAGTAGTAAAGCTAGTGATCAGCCCGTGTACATCTCGAGCCCTGTCAGGTAGCCCAGGCTGGTGGACTAATCACACGCCATGCCAGAAGGCCGAGCCAAAAATGGCCCAGCAGCAGGTCAGGTCGAACGGTTTGCATGTATTGGCCGCTGTGGAAACTTGCATATGCAACGTGCAACGCCTATAAATAATATTATTTAGCAATCTACTAAAGCAAAGCACATTCAACAGCATTGGTATCCAACACATCCGACTGAAGAGCAGAGGCATGCTTGTTTTTCAAACATCTTTCCGAATTTCCTGTCAGCTCTCTCCTCTCTCCTCTCTCCTCGCTCTCCTCGCTCTCCTCGCTCTCCTCGCTCTCCTCACTCTCCTCTCTTCTCTCTCTCCTCGCTCTCCTCTCTCTCGCTCTCTCCCTTCTCTCCTCGCTCTCTCCTCTCTCCTCTCTCTCTCTCCTCTCCTCTCTCTCCTCTCTCTCTCCTCTCTCCTCTCTCTCCTCCTCCTCTCCTCTCTCCTCCTCTCTCTCCTCTCTCTCCTCTCCCCTCTCTCTCCTCTCTCTTTCCTCTCTCTCTCCTCTCTCTCCTCTCCTCTCTCTCTCTCTCCTCTCCCCTCTCCTCTCTCCTCTCTCGACATTGACCGGCTGGTTAGCCACTCCAAGCCTGTAGGAACGCATGGTCTACCTACAGGAAAGCTGATCTTCTAACGTTAGAAGCAATAACTATCATAAAATGGATGACCTCGGCAGGACATAAACTGTTTATTAGCATTCCCACTATCTCCAAGATGGTTCTTGGACGTCCGTTGGGCTGGTGGAAGATCTCCGGAGGAGCCTGCGTGAAATGTGTGCGGAGTGTACGGGGCAGGGTGGTGTAGGTACAGGGGAAACCTCACTCCCACCCTTTAAGCCGAAAATTCAACGTTGACCACCGGGTAATGATCAGGAAGAACCTACCCGACAAAAATGGCTGCTGCATCCCCATCCTCTGAAATGCTGATATCTGACGCAGTTGGACCAGACCTGGAGCGGCATTGAGCCTAGTCTAACACTGTCAGTGGGTCCCGCAGCCTGACACTGTCAGGGGCCCCGCAGTCTGACACTGTCAGGGAGCCCCGCAGCCTACACTGTCAGGGGCCCGCAGTCTGACACTGTCAGTGAGCCCCGCAGCCTGACACTGTCAGTGGGCCCCGCAGTCTGACACTGTCAGTGGGCCCCGCAGCCTGACACTGTCAGTGGGCCCCGCAGCCTGACACTGTCAGTGGGCCCCGCAGCCTGACACTGTCAGGGGGCCCCGCAGTCTGACACTGTCAGTGAGCCCCACTGCTTTGCACTGTCAGTGAGCCCCGCAGCTTTACACTGTCAGTGAGCCCCGCAGCCTGACACTGTCAGTGGGCCCCGCAGCCTGACACTGTCAGTGAGCCCCGCAGTCTGACACTGCCAGTGGGCCCCGCAGCCTGACACTGTCAGTGGGTCCCGCAGCCTGACACTGTCAGTGGGCCCCGCAGCCTGACACTGTCAGTGAGCCCCGCAGCCTGACACTGTCAGTGAGCCCCGCAGCCTGACACTGTCAGTGAGCCCCGCAGCCTGACACTGTCAGTGGGCCCCGCAGTCTGACACTGTCAGTGAGCCCGCAGTCTGACACTGTCAGTGGGCCCCGCAGCCTGCAGTGGGCCCCGCAGTCTGACACTGTCAGTGGGCCCCGCAGTCTGACACTGTCAGTGGGCCCCGCAGTCTGACACTGTCAGTGGGCCCCGCAGTCTGACACTGTCAGGGGGCCCCGCAGCCTGACACTGTCAGTGGGCCCCGCAGTCTGACACTGTCAGTGGGCCCCGCAGTCTGACACTGTCAGTGGGCCCCGCAGCCTGACACTGTCAGTGAGCCCCGCAGCCTGACACTGTCAGTGAACCCCGCAGCCTGACACTGTCAGTGGGCCCCACAGCCTGACACTGTCAGTGGGCCCCGCAGTCTGACACTGTCAGGGGGCCCCGCAGCCTGACACTGTCAGTGGGCCCCACTGCTTTGCACTGTCAGTGAGCCCCGCAGCCTGACACTGTCAGTGGGCCCCGCAGTCTGACATTGTCAGTGGGCCCCGCAGTCTGACATTGTCAGTGGGCCCCGCAGCCTGACATTGTCAGTGGGCCCCGCAATCTGACGCTGTCAGTGGGCCCCGCAGCCTGACATTGTCAGTGAGCCCCGCAGCCTGACACTGTCAGGGGGTCCCGCAGTCTGACACTGTCAGTGGGCCCCACTGCTTTGCACTGTCAGTGAAACACGCAGCCTGACACTGTCAGTGAGCCCCGCAGCCTGACACTGTCAGTGAACCCCGCAGTCTGACACTGTCAGTGGGCCCCGCAATCTGACACTGTCGGTGAGCCCCGCAGTCTGACATTGTCAGTGAGCCCCGCAGCCTGACATTGTCAGTGAGCCCCGCAGCCTGACACTGTCAGTGGGCCCCGCAGTATGACACTGTCAGTGAGCCCCGCAGTCTGACACTGTCAGTGGGCCCTGCAGTCTGACACTGCCAGTGGGCCCTGTAGTCTGACACTGCCAGTGGGCCCTGCAGTCTGGCACTGCCAGTGGGCCCTACAGTCTGACACTGTCAGTGGGCCCCGCAGCCTGACACTGTCAGTGGGCCCCACAGCCTGACACTGTCAGTGGGCCCCACAGCCTGACACTGTCAGTGGGCCCCACAGCCTGACACTGTCAGTGGGCCCCGCAGCCTGACATTGTCAGTGGGCCCCGCAGTCTGACACTGTCAGTGGGCCCCGCAGTCTGACACTGTCAGTGGGCCCCGCAGTCTGACACTGTCAGTGAGCCCCGCAGCCTGACACTGTCAGTGGGCCCCGCAGCCTGACACTGTCAGTGGGCCCCGCAGTCTGACACTGTCAGTGGGCCCCGCAGTCTGACACTGTCAGTGGGCCCCGCAGTCTGACACTGTCAGTGGGCCCCGCAGTCTGACACTGTCAGTGGGCCCCGCAGTCTGACACTGTCAGTGAGCCCCGCAGCCTGACACTGTCAGTGAGCCCCGCAGCCTGACACTGTCAGTGGGCCCCGCAGCCTGACACTGTCAGTGAGCCCCGCAGCCTGACACTGTCAGTGGGCCCCGCAGCCTGACACTGTCAGTGGGCCCCGCAGTCTGACACTGTCAGTGGGCCCCGCAGTCTGACATTGTCAGTGAGCCCCGCAGTCTGACATTGTCAGTGAGCCCCGCAGCCTGACATTGTCAGTGAGCCCCACAGCCTGACATTGTCAGTGAGCCCCGCAGCCTGACACTGTCAGTGGGCCCCACAGCCTGACACTGTCAGTGGGCCCCGCAGCCTGACATTGTCAGTGGGCCCCGCAGTCTGACACTGCCAGTGGGCCCTGCAGTCTGACACTGTCAGTGGGCCCCGCAGCCTGACACTGTCAGTGAGCCCCACAGTCTGACACTGTCAGTGGGCCCCGCAGTCTGACACTGTCAGTGGGCCCCGCAGTCTGACACTGTCAGTGGGCGGTGGTCCGTACAGGCGTTCATGGCAAGGCGAGCTGTCACACGTCGCCGGCGACTGGACCATCAGCCTGACACGTCTGCTGCGCTCGTCCGGCGGGCCAGATCCCCTGACTGAGCGAGTCGCGTTCGACAGACGGGCAAGGGACGTCCCTGAGTAGAGCGTGCCGTGTACCGCAGTCGGGCAAGGGACGTCCCTGAGTCGAGCGGCTCGTGTCCCACAGTCGGCTAAGGGACGTCCCTGAGTCGAGCGAGTCGTGTACCGCAGTCTGGCAAGGGACGTCCCTGAGTCGAGCGGCTCGTGTCCCACAGTCGTCTAAGGGACGTCCCTTAGTCGAGCGAGCCGTGTACCGCAGTCTGGCAAGGGACGTCCCTGAGTCGAGAGGCTCGTGTCCCAGTCTGGCAAGGGACATCCCTGAGTCGGGCGAGTCGTGTACCGCAGTCGGGCTAGGGACGTCCCTGAGTAGAGCGAGTCGTGTACCGCAGTCGAGCGAGTCATGCTCGTATGTCTAATGAATCACGTCTTTCGCTCTGGCCAGCCATGTCCCTCACTCTGGTTAGTCATGCCACGCATGTGGTGGTTCGTGTTCTATTCTTGTCTCCTGATTCTTGTCCCGCCTACTATTTCCTGGCCCAGGCACAGTTTGTGAGTGGCATCTCATAGATACGAAAGTCGAACACATAGTTATTTGCATTCTGTTCTCTGTCACGGGATGCTCTCCACAGTTGGCGGGCTTACGCTGCACAAACATGCCAAGAGCCACAGTCCACCAGTCCTGTCCCACAATCGCGCGGGTCACGTCGTCAGCCCTCCCCAGAGAGTCACAAATCTCGGCCGCCTCCACTCACCACCACACGCGGGCAGCCGCGCGTCGGTATTGCGCCAACGGCCGCCCGCCTGTCCGGAAATGGCACGCCAGTTGAATGTGAGAACCACCGGTGGGCGTATCGCTCCCGCAGTGCAAATACTACCTGTGTTGACAGTCGACACGGCGCTGCGATTCAGAGCCGGTGGAGATTGCTCCCGGCACCCAGCAACCGCGTGTCCGAGGCCGATTGAGTGCCATGGGCGCCCAGAAACTGGGTGTCCGAGGCCGATAGATTTCCCCAGGCGCCCAGAAGCTGTGTCCGATGCCAATGGATTTCCCCTGGCGCCCAGAAACTGTGCACGAGGCCGATGGATTTCCCCTGGCGCCCAGAAACTGTGTCCGAGGCCGATAGAGAATCATTGTATGCACCTCCCTCGTGGGGATTGCCCTGTTCTGCGTCGGCTTCACGAATTGAGCCGGTGATGTGGTGTTTTCCCAGTACTGAGTCGGAACAGAGCAGCACTGACATGGCTGGGTAGCCTTGGCTGGCGGGAGCCGGCTATGTTCGCCTCGCAGTCGCCAGCCAATAACATGTCTGGGTAGCCTTGGCGCGAGCCGCTAGTTCCCCCCACAGTCGCCAGCCAATGACATGTCTGGGTAGCCTTGGCTGCGAGTGCCGGCTATGTTCGCCTCACAGTCGCCAGCCAATGACATGTCTGGGTAGCCTTGGCTGCGAGAGCCGGCTATGTTCGCCTCACAGTCGCCAGCCAATGACATGTCTGGGTAGCCTTGGCTGCGGGAGCCGGCTATGTTCGCCTCACAGTCGCCAGCCAATGACATGGCTGGGTAGCCTTAGCTGGCGGGAGCCGGCTATGTTCGCCTCGCAGTCGCCAGCCGTGCTCAGCCGTCACGGTTAGACGGCCTCGACTGGACCCGCTACGCCCCGCCAATACAAACGCGCCGCGCCGTGAGTCGGCTTGCAGGTAGGTCGACGTCGGTTTCCAAGAGGCACGAGGATCGCGTCTCGGCCCCACAGATCCGGCGAACACAGGAGGTCCGACAGGCTGATGGCGCCGATCTTGGGGCGTGCTTAGAGCACCAATGCCCGTCCAGACCTTCCCTGAGCCTAGCTGAATGATCGATGCATAGCGAGTGTCTGTCGGCAATGCTTGCACAAGCCAAATTTTGTATGTTTATTTTAACAGAACCAGACTATGTTGCGTGAACATTTACGCAGTTTCGTTGCCACACATCAGTCCCGAAATGAAGACCAGCCTGGTATTTGTGACCGGTCAATTTGCATTTTATTTGACTCTAACGAGCGGTGCGCTTCTCTATGAAATAGTAATTTGCATTATGCATGATCTCCATCCTACCCGTTTTGAACAGTAGTGACTCATGAAGCATCGAGGTCATGTCCCTATCCTAGTGACCGATTTAAAAAAAACGCTTGCATAAAGCAATGACGTCTGGAAATCTAGACATATTCCATGAAGGGAATTACATTCTGACACGTCTATCGTATCCTCAGCAATGCAAATTCGGGAACGTTGCTTAAACATGTGTTTTGTTTGGCGCCCGGCGAGTTTCTGGGGCCACCAGTGCATATTGAATCACCTCCGTAAATGGTGATCAGTCGCAACATGCACCAAAAGCTGCGCCAGCCATCAGGTGGCTGGACAGAAAGTCGGGCACCGCCGAAACACTGACGAGAGACGGCTGTGTTCGCTTCACAGTGGCCAGCAGTGCACTGGCAATGTAGCCAGTGCAGTCCAGTGTAGTAGCTGGCATTCTTAGCCTTGTCATGTAGCAGCCGTCGGTGCCGACGCTGCTCTGTAGGTATAGGTGTAGGCTTCTGACAATTATAGGAGGGCAATGGGCGGGCCGAAGTGGATTGAGGGGCGTGCCACATAGGTCCCATGTTAAAAGTGAAAATTATTGGGAGGTACAGCCAGCATTGGAGGTGGGGTGCGGGCGCAAGTGCCCTCGCAAAAGCATGCAAAGGTACACCCCTGCCTGTAGCAGCTGTTCTTGCCAACGTCGCGCCGTAGCAGCCGTCGATCTCGACGCTGCACGGTAGAAGCTATCGACCTGAGCATTGCGCCATGCGGTCGTCGGTGTCGACGCTGCGCGACCGACGTTCCGACGCCGGCCGCTGCGGCCCCCCCCCCCCGGCGACAGGCCGCCTGTTGACCGGCCGGTGAACAGACGTTGGCAGCGGAATGTGTTTGCCGGCTGTTGGCAGCAGGCGATCGGGAATTTTCAAATGCTCCCACGTCGCGCCAACGCAGCATACGCGGAATTGTCGTGTAGGGAGCACACAAGCGACTGATGTCGAATGTGGAGATAAATATTATACGGTAATCTTATCTAAGCTTTGAGCAAAGCCAATAAATCCCAGATATCCGTGTTGTGTGCTTAAATGTGCAATTTCACCCGGTCCGATAGCTCTCCTACATCGGAAAATCAACATTGAAAATAGGCGTTGTACAGCCCATGCAGTTGATGTGCCCCTAAGCTCCAATACCAACAACAAGATCAACATTGAGACACATTTGAACATGAACACTAACATTTAACCTGCATTGACCACGGTCCAGGTTCGTGTCGGTGTTTTCGTCCGCCATTTAAATCGGATCAGCCGAAGTTCACCACAATCGCGTTAGTTGCGAGCACGAGACACGTACAGATGCACCTCCGTCAGGAACAGACTGTCGGTTAATTGGATGGGATGAACTGGGGATATTGAAGGTTAGCAAGATCCGGCCTACGAATGTGAGAGGCTATAGAGCGCAATAAGAGCCTGCTGGGCAGCCTGGCAAAGAAAGTGTCAGAACATCCAATGTTTTTTTTTCATACCGGTAATCAAATACCGCAGGACCAATAATAGTATTATGTTTTCGCTACGCCACACATGAAGGGCTAGCCAGGTCTAATGGAATATTTAGCATGGTTACATGAAGTAGCCGTACATAAAAAATAAAGGCATAAAGGCATAACAAATCAGTGCAGCAATGAGTCATAGGGGCCCTTCTTGGCTGCACTCTGGACACTCAACCAGTTGCCCACCATATCCGTAGATCAACCCTTCCTGGAATACTGAAGAGCAAGCCCTCTATTCTTATGATTGTCTATGCTGTTCTTAAAGATGTTCAATGTGCTCCTACTGACAATGGTTTCTGTTAGCTGGTTCCAGTGTCATATTACCCTGTTGGTGAAGGAAAACTGTCTTAACATTGTCCTTCTGTGGTTAACTTTAATTTTGAATTTATGACTTCTAATTGCATCAGTTAGGTGTCATGAGCGGACATAATACCGGTGGCGCCTCTGGTGGTGGCTTTGTGAAAGAACACCACCAGAGTGGGTTTGGTCTGATTAATGCTATATTCTAGTTTCCAGGGAAGTTGGAGGTGATTTCCAATGGTCAAATTTCAACAACATTGAAACAAGCTCTCTTATAATGCGTAGTTCATTTTATTATCAAATCATTTCACACTGTCACTATGTCGTTAAAATTAAATGAAACCAATTGGCCACCCAATATCTTGTGATAAATGCGCATCATGCATCTTCTGTGTGATGTGCTGACAATTTCCAATGTTCTTAACGAAACTAAAATCGAGCGTGCTACATTTTATATCATCTTTAATAACTTCCATGAAGGTTTAAACCTGTCACTTCTACACTCAATTCCAGAATTTGTGATTATTATGTGTTATTATATTGTGTTATTATTATTTGTGTTATTGTAGATTACTACCTAAATGGTACTGCCTTAAATGGTATATCAGACGTTCTACATTACCGAATTAATAGCCAATGGTCTCAAATAAACCCGCATACAATCAGCTGTCTTTTGGTACCATGTTCAACTACTTTTATTGGTAGCTAACCCTGTCATTTTTGCACTCAATTCAAAGATTTGCGTCTGAAATTATCGCATTTTACCCCTTCAAATTGAATATTGGATGTTCTACATACGCGAATTAATTTACACTGGTCTCAAATAAACTGGCATAAAATCAGTTACCTTCTGATGCCACACTCGACTATTTTTCTACATATTTAACCATGTCATTCTTGCACTCAACTCCATGATTTCTGTCTCAAATTGTCACATTGTATTACTTTTTTTTGTGTATCAGATGTTCTACATTAGCGAGTTAATTTCCAATGGTCTGAAATAAACTGCCGTAGAACAGCCTTCTGATGTCATACCCGACTACTTTTATAGATATCTAACCCGGTCATTTTTTACCTTTTGACATGAAGTTGTCAGAAATTCTTGAGGTTCTGGCATGGCTCGATGCACGTCAAGCGCTGACGGTTGCTCCCCGGAGGATCCGGAGGGCCGCCGAGGGATTGCATGACAAAAAGTAATGTAAATTTCCACCCTTCAACAATATTAAGCAGCATCGGCTCTGCCACGCCAAAATGGTATATGCGAAATTAACGGTTGTAGATGCATTCTTTCCATTTAACGCCCATAAGCGCAATATTCTTAGACAATATCGAGAAAACCTGTCGGTCTCGACTGTACTAGTGGTAGAACTAATGCCAGGTACATCACCTATTGTTTCATCTGAAAATGTCCGCATTAACATTGCGTCTGACACTCAACTCATTTCTGTTGAATTAAAACATTTCCCTGAGATATCCCTTCTCAAGACGATGGACAAATTTTTAGACCTCGATGAGATCTCCTCTCATCCTTCTATATCTAAGTGAAAACATATTCAATTTCTTCAATCTTTCCTCATATGCCAGGTCGCTTATACCATGAACATTTTTGTACCTGTCTTTTGTTCATTCTCTAAAAGCCAACAATCGTTTTCATAACCAGGATACCAAGGTTGGATGCAGTATTTTAAATGTGGCCTCACGTACCCACAGTAAAGCTTCCTAATGACTTCCTCACTTCTGTAAGATACATTCCTATTTATTTTCTCAAGGATTCTCAATGTTTTTTTTCCTGGCTTCATTGCTCTGTTCTGATGCCCCAATTTTGTGTTTAGAACAACACCTAAGTTCTTTTCCTGTTGAGCCACCGATAGTACTTCGCCACCCATCAAGTATGGAGCCTTCATATGCTGCCTACCTACATGCATGATTTTGCACTTATCCAAATTTCATTTCATTTGCCATTCTTCGGACCACTTCACAAGTTCGTCTAAGTCTTTTTGCAGCGGGATATGCTCATTGTGACCTATTATTGCCCCAAAGACCTTCAAATCATCCGCAAATTTCAAAACCTTACTCCTTAGGCCACTTTCAATGATATTTAGAAATATAATGAACAGGAGTAGCCCCAGTACTGACCCCTGGGAGACTCCACTAAAATTTTTTTACCATAATGACTTTGTACCACTTAAGCTGCATCATTAACCGTTTATGGTGTACCTTGTCGAAAGCCTTCCTTAAGTCAAGATATGCTACATCGACCTGATTTTCCTGATCAAATTGTTCTGCAGCGAAGTTCAAGAAGTCCAAGAGATTTGTGAGACACGATCGCCCTTTTCTAAACCCATGTTGAGTATTTTGAATCAATCTGATCCTTTCCAGATAACTATTCTATCCTTGATAATTGATTCGAGTACCTTGTAGACTAGGAATGTGAGGCTTGCTGGCCTATAGTTTTGAACTTTCCCTCTTTCTCCTCTCTTGAAAATATGAACTGCATTTGCACTTTTCAAATCTGTTGGAATTTCATTTTGTGAAACTGAACCACAAAATACTGTACTAAGTGGAAATGCCAGTTCCTTTTCAGCTTTCCGCAACACCCTATTATAAATTTCATCAGGTCCTGCTGCCCTGTTTGGCTTTATTTTCCTGATATGATTGAAAACATCACTATCAATGAAGTCAACATCGTTTATCGGATCGCATGTCACTGAACTGTGGTGCACTGTTGGCAGATTATTAATATCTTCCAATGTAAACACTGATTTGAATTGCCGGCTCAGCTCCTCAACCATCCCACTATCCTCACCCAATATAGTCCCATTTACTTCCAGTGGATCAATTGTGCTAGAAACTTTACTCAGCTTGTAGAAACTAAAGAACTTCTTGCTATCCCCTTTAGAGTTCCTAGACAAATCCAATTATTTTGCTTGCTTTGCTGCTCTGGTTTTTTTTTGCTTCATAGTGTCTCTAGCTTTTCGATACAATATTAGATTTACGATATTTGAGCGTTAAATGCTTTTATCAGGTCTGGTGTAAGCCACTACACTGGTGTAAGCAGGGCTTTCCTACCCTGCTTCTACGCCTTTGCTTTTGGGTGACATGTCTAATCTGAATTTCCTTCAAGTAAGATTTGGACTTTTCCCGCATTTCACAAGTATTTAAATTGAATAATTACTCTTCCCATCTTAGGGGAAGAGTAGCCTAGGGGTAAGTTGCTCGTCTCACAATCTAAAGGTTATGGGTTCGAGTCTCACCTGTCGCTACTCTTCGCCCGTGACCAATTGGCGTGAGAGATTGGCGACGCTGCATGACTCAGCGGTCGATGTGTCGTAAAACCTATAACCAACCAGTCTTTCCATCTTACGGCACTTAACCCGCGCCGTCTTTCTGGTCAAATCCTTCCACCCCGTCTCGGGGGGGTTGAAAACCCCCTCTAAAATCTAAACTAAGTATCGCACGAAAACGAAAGAGGTCTCATCGGAAAGCGCTCGACGAGGAGGGTCAGGGTCTACCCTCCAAAACAAATTCCTCCAAAAAGTGACGTCACCAGGGGGCTAGATTGTCACGACTTTTCACGACTTACAGTATGCTTTGGACTCATGCCAAACAGTGCATGCCAAACATGCCAACAACCTGGCAAGTTTGACCAAAATGCTCGCACACCTCTGCTTGCGTCATTAGGGTCGGAACAAGAAAACGGACTAGATTCCGTTGTATCCTTTAGTATTATTATCTGATTCTGGTAGCCGTTGCTAGGTTGCCTTCCGTTCAGCCATCCTTGCTTAATGATTTCGTGGAATTATCGTGGCTGGTGAGTGGAGTTTACATTGGCAGTAATTTTTACATCTGATGTTTTTATGAGTTAATTGTGGTACATTATGATAATTGATGCTTAAATGACCTATTAGTTATGCCAGGTTTCTCACAGTTAACATGAAATAGACCTTAAGATCCAAGAGCTGAAGACGAAATCGGCACAAGAAGTGATAGCGAGGTGTGCAAGTTACATAGTTTTATTCTGAATTATGGTGAAGTTCGAAGACTGGATAATGTTCCATTTTTTATTTACAATTTTGGTAGTGGTATACTACGATCATTGAATAATTGAATAATTGAATAGTTGATAATTAAATTCAGTAGAAAATATGCCTCGGCTCGACCCATCTAAACTCTCCCCGGGTCAGCTGGAACTACATGGCAGCCCGACCCACCTCAGCCCCCCAGGGTCGGTGAGGTCCACCCCACATCATCGACGACAGCGGTGCTGCCGTTGCATCGGCCAGCGCATCCGGGAACTGGCGACAACCGACCTGTCGGTACCGCCCCCACCCCCATCCCCATCCTGCTGTACTGTACAGGATACGCACCCTCAGTCGTTACCCCATCCCCACCCTGCTGTACTGTACAGGATACAGACCCTCTGTCGGTACCCCCATCCGGACCCTGCTGTACTGTACAGGGTACGGACCCTCTGTCGGTATCCCCCTGTCAGCTGCCGGTCATGTACAGTGGGCACAGCTGCTGTCGTACCCGGCTGCCCGGTCCTGTACAGCGGACACAGCTGCTGTCGTACCCGGCTGCCCGGTCCTGTACAGTGTACACAGCTGTCGTACCCAGCTACCCGGTCCTGTACAGCGGACACAGCTGCTGTCGTACCCAGCTGCCCGGTCCTGTACAGTGTACACAGCTGTCGTACCCAGCTGCCCGGTCCTGTACGGTGTACACAGCTGTCGTACCCGGCTGCCCGGTCCTGTACAGTGTACACAGCTGTCGTACCCAGCTGCCCGGTCCTGTACAGCGGACACAGCTGCTGTCGTCCCCGGCTGCCCGGTCCTGTACAGCGGACACAGCTGCTGTCGTACCCGGCTGCCCGTTCCTGTACAGCGGACACAGCTGCTGTCGTACCCGGCTGCCCGTTCCTGTACAGCGGACACAGCTGCTGTCGTACCCGGCTGCCCGGTCCTGTACAGTGGACACAGCTGCTGTCGTACCCGGCTGCCCGGTCCTGTACAGCGGACACAGCTGCTGTCGTACCCGGCTGCCCGGTCCTGTACAGCGGACACAGCTGCTGTCGTACCCGGCTGCCCGGTCCTGTACAGCGGACACAGCCGCTGTTGACAGCGGACCTGCTGTCGTACCCGGCTGCCCGTTCCTGTACAGCGGACACAGCTGCTGTCGTCCGGCTGCCCGGTCCTACAGTAAGGCAGCTGCCCGGTCCTGTACAGCGGACACAGCTGCTGTCGTACCCGGCTGCCCGGTCCTGTACAGCGGACACAGCTGCTGTCGTACCCGGCTGCCCGGTCCTGTACAGTGTACACAGCTGTCGTACCCAGCCCCGGTCCTGTCAACACAGCTGCTGTCGTACCCGGCTGCCCGGTCCTGTACAGCGGACACAGCTGCTGTCGTACCCGGCTGCCCGGTCCTGTACAGCGGACACAGCTGCTGCCGTACCCGGCTGCGGGCACCTGTCAGTGTTGAGCGGGCTCTCGTGTATTGTCGTCCAGCCGCTACGTCCTCCCACGCAGCGAATATTCGCACCGCTTCTCCGGAAATCCGTACCGTTATGCCGACTGCGGCGGATCGCCGGAATCGTCCTTGGATGTGCCTCCTGGCCGCCTCTGGTGCGCTGCCGTGCCGTCCTGGTGCGCGGCTCCAGCACGGCGGTCACAGTCGCTGCTGCCCAGCGCGAGGAGCTCGGGTCGAGCTGTCGGGGCACTGCTTGACACCGTCCGATGGCGGCCGGCCTCTGGTGGCCGTCAGATGGGGTCACCGTCCGATGGGTTCGCCGTCCGATGGTGGTCGTCCGATCGTCGCCGACCGATGGTCGCCGTCAGATGGGGTCGTCGTCAGATGGAGTCTCCGTCAGATGGAGTCACTGTCAGATGGAGTCACCGTCAGATGGGGTCGCCGTCAGATGGGGTCGCCGTCAGATGGGGTCGTCGTCAGATGGGGTCGTCGTCAGATGGGGTCGTCGTTTGATGGGGTCACACTCCGATGGGGTCACAGTCAGATGGGGTCACAGTCAGATGGGGTCACAGTCTGATGGAGTCGCCGTCAGATGGGGTCGCCGTCAGCTGGGGTCGCCGTCAGATGGGGTCGCTGTCTGATGGGGTCACACTCCGGTGGGGTCACAGATGGGGTCACAGTCTGATAGAGTCGCCGTCCGATGGAGTCGCCGTCCGATAGGGCCACCGTTCGATAGTGGCCGGTCGCTGGCCGTCGAGTCGATGCAGAGCAACGAGCAGCGAGCAGCGAGCAGCGAGCCGGGGTGCGCGGGCACGGAATGAACACTTCCGGTTCGGTATCCGGCCAGCGGATCAACTCAACCGATGTCGTTTGTCTTTGGCCGGCTAATAAACGTCATAGTCAATCTCGAGTTCGGCTGAGACGTTGTCACGCTGGCGGCGCTCGGCTGTTCCCTGCGGTCCGCGACATCGGTGTGCAGCGGTGCGCCCCAAAGCCCCTATGACTAACTGACGGCAGCGTGCATACAACGCTGCCGCCGACCGTGCTGAGGCGGCACGCGACTGCGGACGCAAGTACGCCGCGATGCGACATTACCGCTGCAGCAGAAGCCGCGCCCGACTCTGCTGAGATGCGACACGACTGCGAATGCAAATATTGCCACTCGTCAGCTTTGTTACGCAACTAGCCCGCAACTGCAACAATCGCAGCATAAAATTACTGCAACATCTAAAACTCCGGCATACTTGACTGTGGCACGACAACTGATAGTGCTAGTACTTCGAGGCGACAGCACTGCTACATGGTATTTTTGCAACTATAGAAATGTGACATGCTGCATTGCTGACTCGGCAATATCATCGGCCAACTATGAATACAGTTAGTACTCTTATGCGACGTTTTCACGATTGCAAAAAGAAAACGTCATGTGACATCAGCTGGACAGATATTCCTCCTGGGAACGATCGCAGGTGGACAGTCATTCACGTAAACCGTTAAGCATTCGCAATGTAGCATAATTTCCTTTTCCCTGGTCAAGTGTTTTTTCTCCTTCTTGTGAATGATGGGAAGAATCTGAAAATTATTGTTGTTTTGGAAAATTTGCTCAACTATTTGTTGAAAAACACAATTTTATGTCAGGTTTCGTGGCCTTACCCACATCAAAAGCAAAATCGGTGTGCAAAATTATTACAATGAAGCCCCACTTATTTTTTACTTAGTGAATGTCGTCATTTTCGTTCCCAGAACGGCCGCGATGCGTTTGCTACTGGGACGTTCCATGTTATACCTCAGTGATCCTGACCTACTTAGAATACTATGGCAGGACATAATTGTGCCACTAGATCTATTTAAGTTTAAATAATAATCAGTGGCAAATTGATGACTCCAAAAAAGTGTTCCCTTTTGAATCTGTTTCACCGTGACCTGTCCGGGTACAATTTTTATATGTCCTTGCATTTTCTCTGTTTGTTCATGCGCCTGCACTTTGACTATGCCTTCTACGGTTTCATCGTGTAAGACGTTTTAATGCACATTCATCAATAATTCAAACGGCGATGTAAAAATAAGTCATGATCTGACTATGACATGCGGTAGCTTTGACCTCAGGCGACATGACCTGACCACCCTGGTGGCCCAGTCGGCTAATGCGTCTAGTTCAAGTGTGGAAGGCCGGGGCGGGGATGGCCGAGTGGTTAAGGTGTCGGGCTATGGGTACCAAAGGTCCCGGGTTCGACTCCAGCGCCACTCAGGACATTTCCCAATCCCGCGGCCCACCGGCGAAACAGTGTGGGCGGCGCCATGAGTCGTGAATGTGCATAAAGTGTGTCGTGAACCAACCAATAAACAAGTGTGGAAGGCCCTTGGCATAAATTTGACTCCAGGCAAACGTGTTATGGCGGAGAATCTGAGAGCAAACACATGAACAAGACTGTCCTGCTGGAGTATCGAAAAATGGAATTTCGTATATGTATATAGCGTGCGTGCATGGGTCCGTGTGTTCTCCAAGATTTCCCGAATGCGGGTGCAAAAATATTTTCTTTAACAAAATAAATGTAAACTCCATATTTTAACGATCTCCGCTTAATTGTCGAAGTATGGTAACATCGAAAGCGATATGAATTATTATGAATTATCTCGGGCATCGGTATCAAGACTAGCGAACATTGGCTTCCCATACGCTGCGAGTATCAACATTAGGTAAGCTCATTTTGTCATGTGTGTAACAATTTGTAGGTTCAAAATATTCGTCCCATTATTTGATCGATTTGAAGTGCATTTGAACGAACATTTTTTATTTCGATTTTCTGCCGTTTCTAGCAGTGTTGGTGGTCCTCCGCTGGTAGCGACGGCTGACAGCCAGGCCTATAGTCCTCCGTTTGTAGCGGTGGCTGACAGCCAGGCTTGTAGTCCTCCGTTTGTAGCGGTGGCTGACAGCCAGGCTTGTAGTCCTCCGTTTGTAGCGGCGGCTGACACCCATGCCTGCGGTCCTCCGGTTGTAGCGGTGACTGACACCCATGCCTGCGGTTCTCCGTTGCGGTGGCCGCTCGGCGGACCCGCCGGCTCGTCTTATCTGAGGTTTCACCTGCTGCGGAATGCAGCCGTCCGCGCGCGGCTGGCCGGGCGGCTGGCTGGGTCGGCTGGCGGCGGTGTCGGGACACATTGGTCAGTTACCGGCCAGCCGCCTCACCCGCCACCGATCCGTCAGCGATGTCGGGCTGGGTCGTGATCCCCCTGTCAGCGGTCAGGCTGGGTCGTGATCCCTCCCAGGTCAGCGGTCAGGCTGGGTCGTGATCTCCACCCTCAGCGCTCGTGTCTGAGCCCGACGGGGCTTCCGCATACCGCATGCTTTCACTCTCGGTTGCGACCCTGCAGACTATCCGCCGTGCGCTGCGGAATGCCGCCTCTGCGCCGGGGAATGCCGCCTCTGCGCCGCGGCCGTCGCAGCTCGCCGACGCCGCGGTTATGTGTCAATTACGTCGGCGGCGGCGGCGGCGGCGGCGGCGGCCGTGTTCCTGCCGACGGCACTCAGTCAGTCAGACGGTACCGCCGCCGCTGCCACCGCCGCTACCACCGCCGCCGCTGCCGCCGCCGCCGCTTGCGTAAGGTGCGTGCCGTGCGCACGTTTCCTTATCGGGGGGCGTGACCTTGGCGCGGCCGGCCTTGGCCCGTGCTGCCGTCTGGCCGTGCATCGTCGCGCGGCGGGCGGGCAGGCCGCGGCGGAGGGTCGACACAGGCGGCTCCCTGTCAGGGCGACATATCTGACACCAGCTGGTGCTGCCTGACACCATGTGGTCCATTCAGATGCCGACTGGTCCCTCCTGACACCATCTGGTCCTGCCTGACACAATCTGGTGCTGCCTGACACCAGCTGGTGCTGCCTGACACCAGCTGGTCCTGCCTGACACAACCTGGTCCTGCCTGACACCAGCTGGTCCTGCCTGACACAACCTGGTCCTGCCTGACACAGTCTGGTGCCGCCTGACACCATCTGGTCCTGCCTGACACCATCTGGTCCTGCCTGACACAGTCTGGTCCTGCCTGACACAATCTGGTCCTGCCTGACACCATCTGGTCCTGCCTGACACCAGCTGGTCCTGCCTGACACAATCTGGTCCCTCCTGCCACCAGCTGGTCCTGCCTGACACCAGCTGGTCCTGCCTGACACCAGCTGGTCCCTTCAGATGCCGACTGGTCCCTCCTGACACCATCTGATCACTCCTGACATAATCTGGTCCCTCCTAACACCATCTGGTCCCTTCAGATGCCGACTGGTCCCTCCTGACACAATCTGGTCCTGCCTGACACAATCTGGTCCTGCCTGACACAATCTGGTCCTGCCTGACACAATCTGGTCCTGCCTGACACAATCTGGTCCTGCCTGACACAATCTGGTCCTGCCTGACACAATCTGGTCCTGCCTGACACCAGCTGGTCCTGCCTGACAGTCTGGTCCCTCCTGACACCAGCTGGTCCTGCCTGACACCAGCTGGTCCTGCCTGATACAATCTGGTCCCTTCAGATGCCGACTGGTCCCTCCTGACACAATCTGGACCTGCCTGACACAATCTGGTCCTGCCTGACACAATCTGGTCCTGCCTGACACAATCTGGTCCTGCTTGACACAATCTGATCCTGCCTGACACAATCTGGTGCCGCCTGACAGTCTGGTGCCGTCTGACACCATCTGGTCCCTCCTGACACCATCTGGTCCCTCCTGACACCATCTGGTCCCTCCTGACACCAGCTGGTCCCTCCTGACACCAGCTGGTCCCTTCAGATGCCGGCTGGTCCCTCCTGACACCATCTGATGACACCTGACATCATCTGGTCCCTCCCGACACCATGCTGGCCCGGCGCCAACTGGTTGGTGATCAGTCGCAGATCCCAGCCGATGACATCTTGAACTGGGCGACAGGATCGCCAAGTGTGCCTGCCCACTCCGATGCCGTCTAATAAGTCATCAGCTGAGCGGCCCTCACTGATGCCGTCCGAAGCATTTCCGTGTCGCAGATGATTAACGTGAAGCTGTTGCCCCGCCGCCATCTTCTCTGGTGACCCGACGGTCTTTAACTTCGCTGTCTTCTCACCAATTAATCTGGTTGTTTTATTCCTGTCTTACCCCTCCACAGATGTCCGAGTGGCTTGAGGTATCACGAATGCCTGCCTCCACGATGACTCTGTAGTCTCTGAACTCCTGATGATCCGGTAACCTCTGGTCCCCTGATGAACCCGAGAGCCTCCCTTCATGATCCGATAACCTCAATACATCCTGCATTGCTTTATGGCTGTCTTCATCAGGGTAGCCATAAGTCCATCGTTTGGCTAAAATGTTTTATACACTTAAAAATTGCGCCATTATCAGGACTAAAGTTCTCATGTCACCATGTTCAAATAACGCTTAATTGCTGTTCAAAAAAGAAGATAATGGCCTAGGGTCAGTACGTCGAATATTTTAAGAACTATATATCCTCTCGCTTGACGTCAGGATTTTCCGGAAGCCTTTAACCATGATAATATATCAGCTTGTAATTTCTAGCCTCGCTGTATCCCCACCGCACCCCCAATAGCTACTCGGTATACTTTTGCTCAGCTGTCTCCCCCGCCCCGTCCCCTCACTCCATGTGATCAGTTAGTTCCTGATCTTGCTGTGTTTCCCCTAAATGTTTGGTACTCTTTAGTCACGTTGTCTCATTATGTGACGACACGAGGGGTCTCTGATGCCACTTCCTCCTTCCTCCTCAATCTTTGACGCCGCTGCTTCTTGAGATGGCCCGAAAGCCTATGATGCTCCCGAGTCCCCTGAGATGACCAGGTAGCCTCTGACACCGCTGTGTCCCCTCAGATTAGCCGGTAGCCTCTGACGCTGTGGTGTCCGCTCAGATGGGCCGGAAGCCTCTGACACTGTTGTGTCCCCTCAGTTGATCCGGAGATAGCCTTTGACACCGCTGTGTCCCCTCAGATTAGCCTGTAGCCTCTGACACGGTTGTTTCCCCTCGGATGGTCTGGTAGCCTCTGACACTGCTCCGATGGACCGGTAGCCTCTGAGTGTGCCGGTAATGAGCCGGTCCGGATGGGCTCAAGTGCGCCGGTAGCCTCTGACACTGTTGTGTCCCCTCAGTTGATCCGGAGATAGCCTCTGACACCGCTGTATCCCCCCAGATGGGCCGGTAGCCGTGTCCGGTGAGCGCCACGAGATGTGCCGGTAGCCTCTGACACTGTTGTGTCCCCCAGATGGGCCGGTAGCCGTGTCCGGTGAGCGCCACGAGATGGGCCGGTAGCCTCTGACACTGTTGTGTCCCCCAGATGGGCCGGTAGCCGTGTCCGGTGAGCGCCACGAGATGGGCCGGTAGCCTCTGACACTGTTGTGTCCCCCAGATGGGCCGGTAGCCGTGTCCGGTGAGCGCCACGAGATGGGTCGGTAGCCTCTGACGCTGTTGTGTCCCCTCAGATGGGCCGGTAGCCGTGTCCGGTGAGCGCCACGAGATGACCACCAGCGGAGTGGCAGCGGCGCGGCCCTACACCGACCCAGAGCTGGGCCAGAAGCGCGCCGCCAAGCTCTCCGACCTGAGCGACTTTTTCGTGACGACGCCGCTGCTGGGCGGTGGCCAGGCGGGCGGCGCGGCCTGTCACCGGCGGCGGCCGTGCCTGTTCGAGCGGGCCGCCGCCAGCTGGTGGGAGCCGCGCTTCGACTCGGACATCCTGGAGGGCCAGTACCGCGAGACGACGTTCCTGCGCATCAAGCGGCGCCTGCAGATGGGCCTGGTGTTCGCGCTGCTGGCCGGCGTCGTGTGGTGCGGGTACGTGGGCGCGTTCCGTGACCTGGAGCTGCTGGCGGCGCTGGTGGTGCTGGGCGTGCTGCCGCTGCTGGTCGGGCTGGCCGTCAGCGAGACCAGCTACCTGGAGCGCCACCTGGCGGCCGTGGCGGCCGTGACGGCGACGGCGCTGTGCCTGCTGTCGCTGCTGCCGGCCGCCGCGCGCCTGCCCGCCTTCCCGGGCGGCCACTCGGTGACCCAGCTGCAGCTGTTCACCTGGGCGGCGGTGACGGTGACGCTGGTGTACACGGTGGTGCCGCTGCCGCTGTACGTGAGCGTGCTGGCCACGGCCGCCTACTCGGTGACGCTGGAGGCGCTGACGGCGGCCGCCGGCGGCGGCGGCGCGCTTCAGCTGGCCGTGCGCGCCGGCCTCCACCTGTGTCTGCACCTGATCGGGCTGCGCACGCTCGTGCTGGCGCAGGTGCACATGCGCAGCACCTTCACCACCGTCGGCCAGACGCTGCTGACGCGCCGCCAGCTGGAGCTGGAGAAGCAGCTCAAGGAGAAGATGATCCACTCGGTGATGCCGGTGGCGCTGGCCGACTGGGCGCAGGACACCATGCACGACGAGCGCTCGTTCCTCGAGTCGACCAGCCTGGGCGCCGACCTGGGCCGCCAGCCGAGCCAGGCGCCGGCCGGGCCCGAGATCAGCTTCCGGCCGTTCAACATGAAGCCCATGGACCGCGTCAGCATCCTGTTCGCCGACATCGTGGGCTTCACGCGCATGTCGTCCAACAAGACGGCCGAGCAGCTGGTCGGCCTGCTGAACGACCTGTTCGGCCGGTTCGACGAGCTGTGCGCGCGCCACGGCTGCGAGAAGATCAGCACGCTCGGCGACTGCTACTACTGCGTGTCCGGCTGTCCCGAGGAGCGCGTCGACCACGCGCACTGCTGCGTCGAGATGGGGCTCGCCATGATCACCGCCATCAAGCAGTTCGACATGGACAACGGCGAGGACGTGAACATGCGTGTGGGCGTGCACACGGGGCGCGTCCTGTGCGGCCTGGTCGGCACCAAGCGGTTCAAGTTCGACGTGTGGTCCAACGACGTCACGATGGCCAACAAGATGGAGTCGTCGGGTCGGCCGGGCGCCGTGCATATATCTGAGCGAACGTACAAATACCTCCACGGAGAGTACTTGGTGACGCCGGGCGAGCCTTTGGGAGGTGAGTCGGCTGGCCCGGCCGCCGTACACCCTCTGTGGGCGGCGCGGCGGCGGCCGCGGCTGCCTGCCGCGCCGGGGATGCTGTGTCAGAGAGTGTGCCGCCTGAAATGGAGACGTTTTTCCTGTGATGTGGTTCCCACAGCAGAGGCGATCACGCCCTCGGTGGTACGTGGTGCTGGCATCACGGCGATGTGTCGTGGTGCAGTGCAAACAATCGGTAGTGGTGCAGCACAGATCGGTAGCGGTACAACACAGATCGATAATGGTACAGTACAGATCGATAATGGTACAGTACAGATCGATAATGGTACAGCACAGATCGATAATGGTACAGCAAAGATAATGGTACAGTACAGATCGATAATGGTACAGCACAGATCGATAATGGTACAGTCATCGGTAGGGACAACACATATCGATAATGGTACAGTACAGATCGATAATGGTACAGCACAGATCGATAATGGTACAGTACAGATCGGTAGCGGTACAACACAGATCGATAATGGTACAGTACAGATCGATAATGGTACAGTACAGATCGATAATGGTACAGCACAGATCGATAATGGTACAGTACAGATCGGTAGCGGTACAATACAGATCGATAATGATACAGTACAGATCGATAATGGTACAGCACAGATCGATAATGGTACAGTACAGATCGATAATGGTACAGTGCAGATCGATAATGGTACAGTGCAGATCGATAATGGTACAGTGCAGATCGATAATGGTACAGCACAGATCGATAATGCTACAGTACAGATCAGTGGCGGTGCAGGGTAGACAGTCTGTTAGTACAGTACATATTGGTATTGGTGCAGTCAGATAGTAACTCAGTGCCTACAGATCGGTAGTTGTACAGTGCAGTCTGTCAGTACAGTACCTACAGGCTGGTAATGGTACAGTGCAGGTAGTCAGTCAGTATAGTACAGATCGGCGGTGGCACAGTACAGTACAGATCTATAGCGGTACAGTACAGTACAGATCGGTAGTGGTATAGTGCAGACAGTCGGTCCGCGAAATTGGCATCGTCTGCCTGCATCAAAGCCAGCTGGCGTAATGTGTGCAGACAATAGTAGTCGCACAACCATACGCGCACACAATTATTATTCCGGTGGCCAGTCTGTCATATTTTCGGTACTGTACTAGCTACTTTTTCTTCGTTGACTTCTCCACTTCCTGTTATGAGGTTTTGGATGTTTTCTCGGCCACTCCTTAAAAAGTAATGAGCGTTGTCCTCATGCAATGCGAGGGTAATTGCAATTGCCTGGGGGCGTAGTAGCACAATTTAACCCGTCCCGTCTCAGGAAGGGGGTCCTCAACCGCCCCCTCAGGGTTTTCGCGAATAGTGGACGAACGGTACGAGGCATCGCGCCCAAATTTGGCATACCTTTTTTCACATCAATTTTGTATGCTGATCCAAAATTTTGAAGACTGGTCATCTAGGGTCAACGAGTTAGTCGAGTTTAAGTGAGGTCACCTCCAAAAAAGTTCAACCAGTCGTCACGCTTTAACGGATACAGCTATTTTAATGAAACTTTCAGCGTTTGCTTATCCTTACGCGGATGGAACAAAACGTACGAGTGGAATTTTTCTCTTTTTTTCGTTTTTGACTACATATAAATTTTGCGTATTTGCCAAATTGCAGTTCAAATAGAGGATTCTGACTAAAGTAAGCATTTTTCATTAGGGCAAGTTGACTTCCAACAACGTTTCTCAGTCTGCTTTACCCATTGGAAAATGAAAATTAAAGAACTTGAAAACTTCAAACTTTGAAGTTTTGATTTTTTTTTTGGGGGGGGGGGCAAAAAATTATATCCCTGGTCGATTTCGCTGTCCTTTTCTTATTCTAAATAAATTTGTTTCATATATCCCCCAAAATGAAATCCCCAAAGTCAAAACCATAATGTAAGTCGTGAAAAGTCGTGAAAATCTAGCCCCCTGGTGGTGTCACTTTTGGGAAAAATTGTTTTGGAAGGTGGACCCGGACCCTAGTCGTCGAACGTTTTCCGATGACACGTCTTTCGTTTTTGTGCGATGCTTAATTTGGATTTTAGAGGGGTCTTCAACCGCCCTGCCCCCCTCCGAGACGGGGTGTGAGGATTTGACTGGAAAGACGGCGCGGGTTAAGCACGCGCATTTAATCTTGCAGGAAATGGTGGTGGCTGCTTGAGAAAAATGGATCAAGAATTTGATAGAGGAACCACCAGGCTGGGCAGTCGTCGCCAAGACCTGACCCAGAGCCCCTTAAGAAAATTAGAACCGCATTTGGGGTTTCCGGGCCTCCAGGAAACATCTAAGATATAAATCGTAATCCTACATTTCCGTCTTGTGTTAGCTCCTAGTAGTGAGGTAGATAATCCTTTTCCTATTCAGGACAGTTCGGCCATAACCTATCCCCCAGACAGTAAAACTGGTTGTCAACATTGCTTCCAAAAGCATGATAAGTGGGTTGAGTTTCAGTCATGATCTCAGTTTTCAGGCCAGTGTCAAAGTGTGGCCGAAGGATGCCATTTGTACCATCTGCACTCCAATAGCAGTACAGAAAGCAGACTTGCATCCAGTGTTAATCCATGGCTACGTCTACCATACATATCTATCGATTTGGCAATGGCAAAGACCTGGGGCCTTTGCCATCGCCGAACCTGAAGGGGTCTAGTTTTCAAGGTAGCTTCCTCCGCTTTAACTGTGGATCCAATTCCGCTGTCTTTGTCGATCTATAGCTGTGCATTCTTATGGCACCCAGCCATCTCCCCATCGGACAAGCTTGGCGAATGTGATGCATCAACATTTTTACGGGTATTATCCGTGCTGATCCTGCTGAGGGGAAATGGGCTTTCCACACAGCACTTCCAACAAACATCTTCGTTAGCTGTCCAGTTGGACTAAATTGAATGGATATTAAAAGATCGTCTCGATATAAGAATTAAACGAGTATCACTTAGCATAATTATGTTGGTACTCTAGCATTGATACTAACTTGTGAACAGCCACCAAATTATATTACTCCAACCATATTATGTGTAGCATGTCCTAGTTCAAAGACCAAATGGAGTGTGCATCAAGCCATTCTTTAATGATCGTGTAGCAGAGCTGGTGTGTTGGCCGATTCCGATTTATTAAGGTGATGTCGGTGATTCCATATAACATCCAAATGTTTGTGTGGAATTCCACATAATCTTTGCACCATATCCGAGGAGTTTGTGGCATGATGATCATCATTGATTATTGTATGTTATATAAATATTATAGATCATGATAATGCTGATTATTATAGATTATTGTGGTATGCAGGACCCTGGCTATTTCATGTGTCCAGAACCTATTACTTAAATATGTTTGTTTGACCAATTATTAACGCCATACTTTATCCTCACTACTGCCCATAATTCTTCAAAGAGCGTGTTTTGTGACTGCACATCCCCACTCGTACCAGAGAGCGTGTTCTGTTGCAGCGCATCCCGGCTCGTACAGCTGGCCATGGAATTCCCCTCCCCCTCCCATCTCGCAGGGTATCGCCGACCAGCCAGATGGCGCGCTTCGCAGAACGTCAGGCTTTAGATCGAAACTAGGAGGGTCTAGGTGTCTTATCAATTGCATCTGCTGATTAAAATGAGGCGCATAAAGCGCAGCTATGACCGGGATTGGAAAAACAGGCCGTTTCTGGATTTTTGGCATCCAGAACATTATCCTCGCCAGAAAAGCATCCTCTCATTTTTCCCATTTGGAGGTTCAATGGTGCTGTTTGACAGTGAACTGCTCGATGATGAAGTGGTCGAGATTCACTGAAAAGTGCAAACTTGGATTCTTATCCCACAGGTTTGACAAAATATCTCCTCCCATACTTGATTACCCAAGAAGTTCCTCTCCACATCCAGGATTAAAAAGCGTAAATGCAGCTCCGGCTATGAGTAGCATAGTCCGAGCTGTAGCCTCAGCACGGCGTGTTTAGCACGGGCCGCCACCCGTCCAGCGTCACTGACGTCGCCCGTACAGTGTCACTGACGTCGTACGTCCAGCGTCACTGACGTCGCCCGTTCAGTGTCACTGACGTCGCCCGTACAGTGTCACTGACGTCGCCCGTACAGTGTCACTGACGTCGCCCGTACAGTGTCACTGACGTCGTACGTCCAGTGTCACTGACGTCGCCCGTACAGTGTCACTGACGTCGTACGTCCAGTGTCACTGACGTCATACGTCCAGTGTCACTGACGTCGCCCGTCCAGCGTCACTGACGTCGCCCGTCCAGTGTCACTGGGCTACAAAAATGGTTAATGGCATAAGCAACCTGGCATATGAGGAAAGATCGAAGAAATTGAATATGTTTTCACTTAGATATAGAAGGCTGAGAGGAGATCTCATCGAGGTCTTTAAATTTGTCCATGGTCTGGAGAGGGGATACCTTGGGGAAATGTTTGAATTTAACAGAAATGATGCAATTAGAGGGCATAAATTCAAAATTAAAGTTAACCACAGCAGAACAAGGTTAAGGCAAACTTTCTTCACCAACAGGGTAGTAGAACACTGGAACCAGCTGCCAGAAAACATCGTCAGTAGCAGCACATTGAACATCTTTAAAAACAGCATAGACAATCATTATAAGAATAGAGGGCTTGCTTTTCAGTATTACAGGGAGGGCTGATTGACAGATTTGGTGGGCAACTGGTTCAGTGTACAGAGTGCAACCAAGAAGGGCCCTTGTGGCTCATAGTTGCACTAATCTTTTATGTCTTTATGTCTTTATGTCTTTATGTCACTGACGTCGCATGCTGCCTGGCAACGGTGCATTGGTTAGCCGTCGATACATGAGGAAATATAATCCCAATAGCTATGAGTGTTCCATGACATATTGCCGAGCGAGATCGGTTACCAGCTGGAAAACGGTATGCACAAATGACACGGATATAATATAATATCCAATAATAATTGTTTGTCCGGTGGATTTCTTCGGGCGGCCTGTGATATCCGTACCCATCGGCTGGAAGCGCGGTCTGCCCACGAATTTGCTACTCATCAAGCTTTCCACTTTGTGGGCTAATTTCCTGTAAGATGCCGGACTTTAGCCGATGATTGTCTTTAGCCGGTCTCATTAGGTGCGCCATCACCACCCGTCACTATACCACGACCAAATGTCGTCACGTTTCCAAACCAGGCAGCCAAACCACATGCGTAATCTGCCCGGGGCACGGCGCAAACAACATTCACACGATATGGCTGAAATGGAAACAATGTTGCTTCATCAACCAGGATGTGCGATAGCACGAACGCATATTTGCACACGGAAGCATGCGACGCACACGACCCTTCGCTCATTTGTCACACCTCGCCTGCAAAGGACGTTGCACAACGTGCCACCGAGCAATAGCAAATAGGTGCAAACGTATTGCCGGCACCACACACATGCCACATAGGTACCCACGACCATACACCACGTATACGCCCACGATCGTATTCTACCTAGACGCCTACGATCACGTACAACGCACGCACAACACAACATTGAACAGCACTGATCTATTCAACAACGCCCATGCAGCAGTGCACGCTCGTACTTCGCATTTTATCTCCGTCTCAGGCCTTCTTCGTCAAGTTTTAACTGAAATTAAAGCACGCATTAACCATAGGCAATGCAAGGGGTACGCAACCACGCTAAATTTCTGCGGGGATGAGGGACATGCAGCCCCACTAAAGTTCTGCTGGTATGAGGGATATGCAGCCACACTAAATTTCTGTGGGGACTGGGGTCTTCCGAATTTTTGGGTTGATTCCTTTCAGTTTTTTGAAGGTAGCTAATTGGATGCATGTGTACATGCATGCGCGGATGGGTGTATGCATACATGAATATATGCACATATGCATGTATTTATATGCATGCACCTTCAAGCAAGTATATGTTTTACACAACAAAAATTGTTATTTCAGCAATGGTCTGTGTGGCATTCATTCACAAAGTTCCAAAGCTTGAGACTGCACTTTTTAACATGTTAACTTTCGGTGCGTGCCTGTCTTTGATCCGGTATCCCTCTCTGGTCCGACCCTTATCCCTCTCTGGTCCGGGAGGTGTCCCTCTGATCCGAATAGTGTCCCTGTCTGGTCCGGGACGGTCTCTATGATCTGACCCTTGTTTCTCCCGGGTCCCGTGACTCTCTAGTTCTGTGACTCTCTGGTCCTTTGACTCTGGTCCCCCCATGACACTCTGGTCCCGTGTCCCTCTCTGGTCATGTGTCACTCTCTGGTCCGGAACGTGACCCTCCCTGGTCCGGGATGTGTCCCTCTCTGGTCCGGCCCATATCCCTCTCGTCCACGACGTGTCCATCTCTGGTCCTGTGTTCCACTCTGGTCCGGAACGTGTCCCTCTGGTTCGGGATGTGTCCCTCTCTGGTCCGGGACGTGTCCCTCTGGTTCGGGATGTGTCCCTCTCTGGTCCGGGACGTGTCCCTTTCTGGTCCGTTGTCCCTCTCTGGTCCTGTGTCTCTGGTCCTGTGTCCATCTCTGGTAATGTGTCCCTCTCTGGTCCTGTGTCCCTCTCTGGTCCTGTGTTCCTCTCTGGTCACGTGTCCCTCTCTGGTCATGTGTCCCTCTCTGGTCCTCTGTCCTTCTCTGGTCCTCTGCCCTCCCTGGTCCTGTGTCCCTCTCTGGTCATGTGTCCCTCTCTGGTCCTGTGTCCCTCTCTGGTCCTGTGTCCCTCTCTGGTCCTGTGTCCCTCTCTGGTCCTGTGTCCCTCTCTGGTCCTGTGTCCCTCTCTGGTCCTGTGTCCCTCTCTGGTCCTGTGTCCCTCTCTGGTCCTCTGTCCCTCTCTGGTCCTGTGTCCCTCTCTGGTCCTGTGTCCCTCTCTGGTCCTGTGTCCCTCTCTGGTCCTGTGTCCCTCTCTGGTCCTGTGCCCCTCTCTGGTCATGTGTCCCTATCTGGTCATGTATCCCTCTCTGGTCCTGTGTCCCTCTCTGGTCATGTGTCCCTCTCTGGTCCTGTGTCCCTCTCTGGTCCTGTGTCCCTCTCTGGTCCTGTGTCCCTCTCTGGTCCTGTGCCCCTCTCTGGTCATGTGTCCCTATCTGGTCATGTGTCCCTCTCTGGTCCTGTGTCCCTCTCTGGTCCTGTGTCCCTCTCTGGTCACGTGTCCCTCTCTGGTCCTGTGTTCCTCTCTGGTCCTGTGTCCCTCTCTGGTCCTGTGTTGCTCTCTGGTCACGTGTCCCTCTCTGGTCACGTGTCCCTCTCTGGTCACGTGTCCCTCTCTGGTCACGTGTCCCTCTCTGATCACGTGACTCTCTGGTCCAGGACGTTTCCCCCTCTTGTTCGGGATGTGTCCCTCTCTGGTCCGGGATGTGTTCCTTCTGGTCCGTTGTTCCTCTCTGGTCCTGTGTCCCTCTCTGGTCCTGTGTCCCTCTCTGGTCCTGTGTCTGGTCCTGTGTCCCTCTCTGGTCCTGTGCCCCTCTCTGGTCATGTGTCCCTATCTGGTCATGTATCCCTCTCTGGTCCTGTATCCCTCTCTGGTCCTGTGTCCCTCTCTGGTCCTGTGTCACTCTCTGGTCCTGTGTCCCTCTCTGGTCCTGTGCCCCTCTCTGGTCATGTGTCCCTATCTGGTCATGTATCCCTCTCTGGTCCTGTGTCCCTCTCTGGTCATGTGTCCCTCTCTGGTCCTGTGTCCCTCTCTGGTCATGTGTCCCTCTCTGGTCATGTGTCACTCTCTGGTCCTGTGTCCCTCTCTGGTCCTGTGTCCCTCTCTGGTCCTGTGTCCCTCTCTGGTCCTGTGTCCCTCTCTGGTCCTGTGTCCCTCTCTGGTCACGTGTCCCTCTCTGATCACGTGTCCCTCTCTGGTCCTGTGTCCCTCTCTGGTCGCGTGACTCTCTGGTCCGGGACGTTTCCCCCTCTTGTTCGGGATGTGTCCCTCTCTGGTCCGGGATGTGTT
>JAOTOL010000517.1:60000-78863 GCA_034440575.1 Imbricaverruca yamaguchii | reverse complement strand
AGATCAACTCGCAAAATAATAATTACACTTACCACACATCCCATAAATACCACCACATTTTGAGGCCATCATGCATCACCCCATCAACAGTTGTCGGGCCATCATGCATCAGGGCATCGCCAGTTGTCGGGCCATCATACATCAGCCCATCACCAGTTGTCGGGTCATCATGCATCAGCCCATCAACAGTTGTCGGGCCATCATACATCAGCCCATCACCAGTTGTCGGGCCATCATACATCAGCCCATCACCAGTTGTCGGGCCATCATACATCAGCCTATCACCAGTTGTCGGGCCATCATGCATCAGCCCATCGCCAGTTGTCGGGCCATCATGCATCAGCCCATCGCCAGTTGTCGGGCCATCATCAGCCCATCACCAGTTGTCGGGCCATCATACATCAGCCCATCACCAGTTGTCGAGCCATCATACATCAGCCTATCACCAGTTGTCGGGCCATCATGCATCAGCCCATCACCAGTTGTCGGGCCATCATCAGCCCATCACCAGTTGTCGGGCCATCATCAGCCCATCACCAGTTGTCGGGCCATCATACATCAGCCCATCACCAGTTGTCGGGCCATCATACATCAGCCTATCACCAGTTGTCGGGCCATCATGCATCAGCCCATCGCCAGTTGTCGGGCCATCATCAGCCCATCACCAGTTGTCGGGCTATCATGCATTAGCCCATCACCAGTTGTCGGGCCATCATCAGCCCATCACCAGTTGTCGGGCCATCATCAGTCCATCACCAGTTGTCGGGCCATCATCAGCCCATCACCAGTTGTTGGGCCATCATGCCTCAACCCATCACCAGTTGTCGGGCCATCATGCCTCAACCCATCACCAGTTGTCGGGCCATCATCAGCCCATCACCAGTTGTCGGGCCATCATCAGCCCATCACCAGTTGTCGGGCTATCATGCATTAGCCCATCACCAGTTGTCGGGCCATCATCAGCCCATCACCAGTTGTCGGGCCATCATGCCTCAGCCCAACACCAGTTGTCGGGCCATCATGCATCAGCCCATCGCCAGTTTTCGGGCCATCATCAGCCCATCACCAGTTGTTGGGCCATCATGCCTCAGCCCATCACCAGTTGTCGGGCCATCATCAGCCCATCACCAGTTGTCGGGTCATCATGCCTCAACCCATCACCAGTTGTCGGGCCATCATGCCTCAACCCATCACCAGTTGTCGGGCCATCATCAGCCCATCACCAGTTGTCGGGCCATCATGCATCAGCCCATCGCCAGTTTTCGGGCCATCATCAGCCCATCACCAGTTGTTGTGCCATCATGCATCAGCCCATCGCCAGTTGTCGGGCCATCATCAGCCCATCACCAGTTGTCGGGCCATCATCAGCCCATCACCAGTTGTCGGGCCATCATGCATCAGCCCATCACCAGTTGTCGGGCCATCATCAGCCCATCACCAGTTGTCGGGCCATCATGCATCAGCCCATCGCCAGTTGTCGGGCCATCATCAGCCCATCACCAGTTGTCGGGCCATCATCAGCCCATCACCAGTTGTCGGGCCATCATGCATCAGCCCATCACCAGTTGTCGGGCCATCATGCATCAGCCCATCGCCAGTTGTCGGGCCATCATCAGCCCATCACCAGTTGTCGGGCCATCATGCATCAGCCCATCACCAGTTGTCGGGCCATCATCAGCCCATCGCCAGTTGTCGGGCCATCATCAGCCCATCACCAGTTGTCGGGCCATCATCAGCCCATCGCCAGTTGTCGGGCCATCATCAGCCCATCACCAGTTGTCGGGCCATCATCAGCCCATCACCAGTTGTCGGGCCATCATGCATCAGCCCATCGCCAGTTTTCGGGCCATCATCAGCCCATCACCAGTTGTTGGGCCATCATGCATCAGCCCATCGCCAGTTGTCGGGCCATCATCAGCCCATCACCAGTTGTCGGGCCATCATCAGCCCATCACCAGTTGTCGGGCCATCATGCATCAGCCCATCGCCAGTTTATATCAGCCCATCACCAGTTGTTGGGCCATCATCAGCCCATCACCAGTTGTCGGGCCATCAACCCATCACCAGTTGTCGGGCCATCATCAGCCCATCACCAGTTGTCGGGCCATCATGCTTCGTTTTAGCTTTTTTTGGGCCATCATCAGCCCATCACCAGTTGTTGGGCCATCATATCAGCCCATCGCCAGTTGTCGGGCCATCATCAGCCCATCACCAGTTGTCGGGCCATCATCAGCCCATCACCAGTTGTCGGGCCATCATGCATCAGCCCATCACCAGTTGTCGGGCCATCATCAGCCCATCACCAGTTGTCGGGCCATCATGCATCAGCCCATCGCCAGTTGTCGGGCCATCATCATAGCCCATCACCAGTTGTTGGGCCATCAGACACCCATCGCCAGTTGTCGGGCCATCATCAGCCCATCACCAGTTGTCGGGCCATCATGCATCAGCCCATCACCAGTTGTCGGGCCATCATCAGCCCATCACCAGTTGCCGGGCCATCATGCATCAGCCCATCGCCAGTTTTCGGGCCATCATCAGCCCATCACCAGTTGTTGGGCCATCATGCCTCAGCCCATCACCAGTTGTCGGGCCATCATCAGCCCATCACCAGTTGTCGGGTCATCATGCCTCAACCCATCACCAGTTGTTGGGCTATCATGCCTCAACCCATCACCAGTTGTCGGGCCATCATCAGCCCATCACCAGTTGTCGGGCCATCATCAGCCCATCGCCATGAGGTGATCACAGATCGGCACGACATTGCGTCTTAATGAGCGGTCGACCGGAGGTCGCAGCGCGGCTGCGGCTGTCGGCCCGACACGGGACCGTCACCCCAGCTGAGGCTGTCGGCCCGACACGGGACCGTCACCCCAGCTGCGGCTGTCGGCCCGACACGGGACCGTCACCCCAGCTGAGGCTGTCGGCCCGACACGGGACCGTTACCCCAGCTGAGGCTGTCGGCCCGACACGGGACCGTCACCCCAGCTGAGGCTGTCGCCCCGACACGGGACCGTCACCCCAGCTGAGGCTGTCGGCCCGACACGGGACCGTCACCCCAGCTGAGGCTGTCGCCCCGACACGGGACCGTCACCCCAGCTGAGGCTGTCGCCCCGACACGGGACCGACACACCAGCTGCGTCTCGGCTGCGTCTGTCGTGCCGACACGGGACCGTCACCCCAGCTGAGGCTGTCGGCCCGACACGGGACCGTCACCCCAGCTGAGGCTGTCACCCCGACACGGGACCGACACACCAGCTGCGTCTCGGCTGCGTCTGTCGCCCCGACACGGGACCGTCACCCCAGCTGAGGCTGTCGCCCCGACACGGGACCGTCACCCCAGCTGAGGCTGTCGGCCCGACACGGGACCGTCACCCCAGCTGAGGCTGTCGCCCCGACACGGGACCGTCACCCCAGCTGAGGCTGTCGGCCCGACACGGGACCGTCACCCCAGCTGAGGCTGTCACCCCCGACACGGGACCGACACACCAGCTGCGTCTCGGCTGCGTCTGTCGCCCCGACACGGGACCGTCACCCCAGCTGAGGCTGTCGCCCCGACACGGGACCGTCACCCCAGCTGAGGCTGTCGGCCCGACACGGGACCGTTACCCCAGCTGAGGCTGTCGCCCCGACACGGGACCGTCACCCCAGCTGAGGCTGTCGCCCCGACACGGGACCGTCACCCCAGCTGAGGCTGTCGGCCCGACACGGGACCGTCACCCCAGCTGAGGCTGTCGCCCCGACACGGGACCGTCACCCCAGCTGAGGCTGTCGCCCCGACACGGGACCGTCACCCCAGCTGAGGCTGTCGCCCCGACACGGGACCGTCACCCCAGCTGAGGCTGTCGCCCCGACACGGGACCGTCACCCCAGCTGAGGCTGTCGCCCCGACACGGGACCGTCACCCCAGCTGAGGCTGTCGCCCCGACACGGGACCGACACACCAGCTGCGTCTCGGCTGCGTCTGTCGTGCCGACACGGGACCGTCACCCCAGCTGAGGCTGTCGTGCCGACACGGGACCGTCACCCCAGCTGAGGCTGTCGCCCCGACACGGGACCGTCACCCCAGCTGAGGCTGTCGCCCCGACACGGGACCGACACACCAGCTGCGTCTCGGCTGCGTCTGTCGTGCCGACGCGGGACCGACACCCCAGCTGAGGCTGTCGCCCCGACACGGGACCGTCACCCCAGCTGAGGCTGTCGCCCCGACACGGGACCGTCACCTCAGCTGAGGCTGTCGCCCCGACACGGGACCGTCACCTCAGCTGAGGCTGTCGCCCCGACACGGGACCGTCACCCCAGCTGAGGCTGTCGCCCCGACACGGGACCGTCACCCCAGCTGAGGCTGTCGCCCCGACACGGGACCGACACACCAGCTGCGTCTCGGCTGCGTCTGTCGTGCCGACACGGGACCGTCACCCCAGCTGAGGCTGTCGCCCCGACACGGGACCGTCACCCCAGCTGAGGCTGTCGCCCCGACACGGGACCGTCACCCCAGGAGCCGCTTCGGTCTCGGCCGCGCTCTTCTGCCGCCGATTGGCCATATACGCCGGCACGAGGCGCATTGTTCGCAGCTGAAAGAGCTGTTGGGTAAGTTCGCGGCCACCGGGCGAGCTGTCAAAACTCGTGTCCGCGTGGTGCCGCCTCGGAGTAGGCGGCGGCATAGCGGGCCGACGGCGACGTCATTGTGTGGTGACGTCACACACGAGTTCACCTCTGGAGCAGATCCGAGGGCTGTGCGCAAATCGTGCCGAGGGCACACGCAGAACCAATGGAGATTGTCCCCGCAGAAAATTAACTCCCTAGTGCATTTGTATTGCACTGCCATGACTGTAGCGTGTCAGCAAAGAAACGCTACACTCATGTAAACAAACATGTAAAGCGTTTCAGCAAATGGTGCCGCTGATCCTACGTGGGATCGCAATTCATCAGGTTCTCCGGCACCAATTTCCGCAGGCGTTCTTGCTTTACATCGGGTCTTTATGAAAGCTCGCAGTCCGGTGGAAATTCAGGGTCCCGTCCTCTCCAACGAGGGATGATGTGGCTTTGTCGGTGCCATTCATCTCCGACACGTCGATATGGTAATTTGGAGACTGATGACATCACCCGCGGGTGTCCTGTGGCCTACCAAGAAATACCAGCCGGACAGATGGCGCGGGAGACGGAACTAGAACTCGACCCGATCACGGGTGGCTTTGTGGCTTTGACTTTGATCGATGTTCTAATTCATGACGTAGTGAATCTCTGAAAAGCTGTAGCTGAAAACTAGAGAAGCCGAATATACTGCAGCCGAATATACCCAATATAAATATGATAGTCCAGGCTAGGGGCGGGGTCGCGGGAATGGAGGACGCAGGTGGCACTGTCAGCATTTCAGAAAATTAGCTAACGTTTTGGGGTGAAAAGGCTTACAATGAACTTCAGAACAGTATTGCACTTCGGGAAATGTACCAGTATCTTTATTTCCGCCGCCGGCCAACAGTCCCAGGTCGACGTTTCTCTACGTTCACCTCGCCAGGTTTGCTCTGCGTAAGGCTGAATATGTTCTCCGCCCTTTCCACGACCACCCTAGAACCTCGCGAAGTGACTCTGTACTCCATCCGACATACCGCCGAGTTCTTACCAGATCTCTGGTTGTCCACAACCCCTCCAGTTTCAACCTCCTGTTTGGGGACGACCCTCCCTCCGTTGACCCCCAGACTCTCCTCTGAGGGTGTGGTCAAATTTTCCCTCTCTTTGAGCTACCCTGCGCCAGACAATGGACGCTGGGCGCTCGATTCTTGGACGCTGGCCGGTCGATGTCCTAGCAGGAGGCCTGACTCACTGCCTTAATGAGCAGCTAAGCACGCTCCGCTACCTGTTCCGACTGCGTGTGGCGGTACGGCCACTTTCAGTGACGGTGGTGGTGGAGAGTGGAGACCACCACCTGTAAAATGGAGACCACCACCTGTAGGGACCACCACCTGTGGGTGGAGACCACCACCTGTGTTGTAAAATGGAGACCACCACCTGGAGTGGAGAACCACCCTGTGTTGTGAGGGACCACCACCTGTGGAGTGGAGACCACCACCTGTGGAGTGGATACCACCACCTGTGTTGTGAGGGACCACCACCTGTAGAGTGGAGACCACCACCTGTGTTGTGAGGGACCACCACCACCTGTGTTGTGAGGGACCACCACCTGTAGAGTGGAGACCACCACCTGTGTTGTGAGGGACCACCACCTGTGGAGTGGATACCACCACCTGTGTTGTGAGGGACCACCACCTGCTGAGTGGATACCACCACCTGTGTTGTGAGGGACCACCACCTAATGGATGATACCACCCTGTGTTGTGAGGGACCACCACCTGTAAGAGGGGGACCACCACCTGTGTTGTGAGGGACCACCACCTGTGGAGTGGATACCACCACCTGTGCCTAGAGTGGATACCACCACCTGTGTTGTGAGGGACCACCACCTGTGGAGTGGATACCACCACCTGTGAGTGGATACCACCACCTGTGTTGTGAGGGACCACCACCTGTAGAGTGGAGACCACCACCTGTGTTGTGAGGGACCACCACCTGTGGAGTGGATACCACCACCTGTGTTGTGAGGGACCACCACCTGTGGAGTGGATACCACCACCTGTGTTGTGAGGGACCACCACCTGTAGAGTGGAGACCACCACCTGTGGAGTGGATACCACCACCTGTGGAGTGGATACCACCATCCGTGGAGTGGATACCACCACCTGTGGAGTGATGGATCACCACCTGTGGAGTGGATACCACCACCTGTGTTGTGAGGGACCACCACCAGTTGAGTGAGGGACCACCTCCGTCCCTCACTCCATCGTGGACATGCCCGTCATTCGATGCTGCCGCCGAAGGCATCTCAGGCTGGTTCACACGTCAGAACCTCAGGGAAAGATGATGGCTGCGGGGGAACGTGCCCCCCCCGCACACTGATGCTGCGGTCCCCAGTCAAGCCACAGTCATCATTGTCTAAGCATTGCTGGCGGTGGGGGAGGGGGAGTCTTGAAAGGCTGGGGTTTTCCACATTGGAGCCAGCTGTGGCATCCCTCCCTTCCTAGTCAACTCTTGCCATGCTAGCCCTGACTGACGCTCGTAAGCACGTATCTGGAGCCTCGGTACCCCAGCTGACGGCGACATTCAGCCGGCACATCTGTGGAGCGGGTGGCTCCGCTTTGGTCTGGCCGGCACGGTCCTAACAGAGCGCCGACGTTGGCAGCTGTTTGCTCCGACTGTAAACTCACCCTGATGACGCCCGTGGTCCTCGACGGCGTCTGACTGTTCCATCACTGTAGCAATAGTTTGGGGCTGTTTCTGCTTCACACGGCACTTAAATTTTGCCACTACGCCACTGACCCATCTGTCGAATAGGCACTTAAATTTTGGAAACGTTATGTTCTGGTAGTGACGCCTGGAGTGACGCCTCTGTCCCGACGATTTCTTCCTGACATCTGTATTCTGATGACACCCCACTTCCGGGGACGTCCCTGCCCTAATGTCTTTCCCAAGTCATCTCTACCATGGTGACACTCCATTACTGGAGTGAATACCTCTGTCTCCATGTTATTCCACCCTTGGTGACATCTCTGCTCTGATGTCACTACACCTTTGGTAACGCATCTGCCCTGATGTCACACCACCCCTGGCGACGATTCTGCCTTGATGTCACTCCACCCTCGGTGACGCCTCTGGACTGGTGCCACTGCAGCATTGGTGACGCCTCTGCCGTGATGTCACCCCACCCCTGATGTCACCCCACCCCTGGTGACGCCTCTGCCCTGATGCCACCCCACTCCTGGTGACGCCTCTGCCCTGATATCACCCCACCCCTGGTGACGCCTCTGCTCCGATGACCGCACGGTCCTGACGCCAGACCATCGCCGCCTGACGGTACCTCGGCTGACCAGTAGCGGTCACACGTGCGGTCGGTGCGGACACGCCTCGGGCATCTCATTCCCACGGGAGCTCGGCGCAACTGCAACAGGCGGGCAGCGCGAGCTCCATGCAAGCCGCTGACGGCGTGGTGTGCAGGGAGGGCGCGCCGAACAGTCAGTCGGAGCACAAACCGACTAAGCCGTGAACCGTACTGGCAGACTGACTAATCACGTGAATCGCACTAGCAGACGGACCAATGAGGGCCAACACAGAGGAGCAAGCTGCAGGCTTCAGCCTCGGATCTGTGTGGCGCCTGGAAGGTGTTCACGGAGGTTTGGGGACCAGCGTTCTCAAATATCGAGACCAGTGATGACTCGTGCGGGCGAAAGCTCGCCCCACGGCCTTCCACATTTCCGTGGTTACATAAGCTGTTCGCATGATCGGGCAATTGGCAAACATAAACAGCAAACAGGTGGTTAGCTGATGTGGCCATCGCCACGGTGGGCGGACGCATTTTCCCGAACTTCCTGCAATTTAACATTAAGCATATGGCGTTGCAAGCACATCAAGCAGGAAACCGTTTTGTCCGAACTTATCCAAAATCCGTGGTGTAGCCCATGTTCATTGATTAATTTCTGGTGAAGAAAAATATGTTACATTGAAATATCCGGCGATTGAGGCGCAGAGCTCGCTTCACCTTCACCTGAGCTATGTTTTCCTGTCGCGTGGTTTCTGTTCCCTGACCTGACGTATGTCTCCCTACTTCAGGTACCTGCCCTCTCCGGCACGATGGGCCTGCTGCAGCCGCTGCCGCTGCTGGTGCTGGTGCTGACGCTGGTGTCAGGTGGGTGGCGGACGGTAGTGCTGATGCACGTAGCCTGTAAACTGTACATTTAAACGCCGGTAGCCTTATGTAAACCAGATTGCCGGGTGTATCGGGGAGACATTGGGAGTCAAGTGTTGTGTGGTGCTCTGTGTGGCTTTATGACGCACTGAGCAGCTGAGGCTATATTTGTTATGGCGTGGCCTACATCTCACCTATGGCAGGAGAGGTTGGCAGCGCGAACAATCGAACCCCGTACCTCTGGCATGTCAGACGCTCAGCCTAACCACTGAGCTACCGGCGCCCTAACGTGATGAACCGCGTGCATAATTGGTGCGATGAGTAGCCAAACGTGAGATTGAAGGCTCAGCATTTTTCTCACTTTCCTCCGCTGATTAACGTTTCCCCTTTTTAGCTAACTCAGGCGACACAGCCAGACATTTTCCACCGGGCTGGCAACAGGGAAACAGCTGGGAACAGGGAAACAGCTGGGGACAGCAAAAGTCCGGCGGCATTGAAGGAGCTGGTGGCGCAAGTGGATCTGGCGGATCCGGTGAATCTGGTGGATCCGGAGGATCTGGCGGCTCCGGTGGATCCAGTGGATCTGGTGGATCCGGGGTATCTGGCGGTTCCGGTGGATCTGGGGGACCTGGCGGTTCCGGTGGATCTGGTGGATCTGGTGGCTCGGGAGGATGCAACGGTTCTGGAGAATCTGGAGGAATGGGAGGATCCAGTGGTGCTGGTGGCGTTGGAGGAGGAGCCTCAGGAGGAGTTGGAGGATCTGGCGGCATCGGAGGAGCGGGAAGTTCTGGAGGGATGGGAGGCTCCAGGGGTGCTGGTGGCGTTGGGGGAGGAGCCTCAGGAGGAGTTGGAGGATCTGGCGGCATCGGAGGAGCGGGAAGTTCCGGAAGAATGGGAGGCTCCGGTGGTGCTGGTGGTGTTGGAGGGTCTGGTACCGGCGACCGAAGTGGCCCTTCGCCCATGCTTGACCCCGACCTGGAGTGCGATCGCGATGGACACCTAAACCAACCGATACTGTGCAACAATTTCCATCAGTGCTTCTGGAACGGTGTTTCCTGGGCGTTCCTGGTGGGGTCCTGTGCCAAGGGATTCTTTTACCGAGATGCCAGCGGGAGGTGCGAACTTCGAAGAAGTAAGTGCATGCTGCGGATCGTGGGTCGTTGATATAATCGAAGCTGCTGGTTTAGTTTGCCGGTTGGGTGGGAGCGGAATTCCTGTTTGTTGCCAATGTGTTCTCAACCCATAAGTTGGTTTCTGTTTCTGTGTCCGTTTGAAAAGTTTCTAATATTTGATTCTTGCTATTCGTCCATGCCCAAGGAAAACACGATGATTGGGTTGTTAAATTAAGTCGGTAAAGTCTACTATTGCCGCCCTGTTGGTACTATTGGCGCCACAAATAGCTTGGCATTTAGGCTGGGCGTCCTGGCACCTGAATATCTTGCATAGGTATGGGTGTGGTGGGAAGAAGCATACCTATCCAGGATATTCAGATGCTAGGACGTTCAGCCTGACTGCCAATCTATTTGTGACATCAATGGTGCGTATGTATGGTTGGAAACAGCATGCCTATGCAGGATATTTAGGAGTTAGTTCGCCCAACCCGACTGCGAAGCTATTTGTGACGCCAATTATAGGTGGGCGTTAGGCTGTGGTTAGGTGTTAGGGACACCAAAGGAACTGGTCAAATCGAACTGAACTTGTTGTCTACAAGCACAAAGACAATGCTCTCCATAGGGACAAGCTATCTTTTTTTCGTAACTACCTGTACTCCTTGTTCCATAAGCAGCCCGTGCGATCCACAGATGGCGAGGAGTTCTGCAAGGCAAGCGCACCGCTCAAGCAGTCGCTCACGTCATACAGCGGCCAGAGGACGCTGCATGACGTGCTCTTAGCTAACTCCGGCGAGCACGATGCGCCGCCCTGTTCAGCGGCCGGGTACTTCCCGTACCCGGGCGACTGCGCCAGGTCAGTACAGCCGAGAACCGTCCGGACTGTTCTCCTGACCACGTGTGACGTCAGCACCGTCCGGACTGGTCTGACCACGTGTGACGTCAGCACCGTCCGGACTGGACTCCTGACCACGTGTGACGTCAGCACCGTCCGGACTGGTCTCCTGACCACGTGTGACGTCGCCACCGTCCGGACTGGTCTCCTGACCACGTGTGATGTCAGCACCGTCCGGACTGTTCTCCTGACCACGTGTGGCGTCAGCACCGTCCGGACTGTTCTCCTGACCACGTGTGACGTCAGCACCGTCCGGACTGTTCTCGTGACTACGTGTGAATTCAGCACCGTCCGGACTGTTCTGACCACGTATGACGTCAGCACCGTCCGGACTGTTCTCCTGACCACGTGTGGCGTCAGCACCGTCCGGACTGTTCTGACCACGTATGACGTCAGCACCGTCCGGACTGTTCTCCTGACCACGTGTGACGTCAGCACCGTCCGGACTGTTCTCGTGACCACGTGTGACGTCAGCACCGTCCGGACTGTTCTCCTGACCACGTGTGACGTCAGCACCGTCCGGACTGTTCTCCTGACCACGTGTGACGTCAGCACCGTCCGGAGTGTTCTCCTGACCACGTGTGGCGTCAGCACCGTCCGGACTGTTCTGACCACGTATGACGTCAGCACCGTCCGGACTGGTCTCCTGACCACGTGTGGCGTCAGCACCGTCCGGACTGTTCTTCTGACCACGTGTGGCGTCAGCACCGTCCGGACTGTTCTCTTGACCACGTGTGACGTCAGCACCGTCCGGACTGGTCTCCTGACCACGTGTGACGTCAGCACCGTCCGGACTGTTCTCTTGACCACGTGTGGCGTCAGCACCGTCCGGACTGGTCTCCTGACCACGTGTGACGTCGCCACCGTTCGGACTGGTCTCCTGACCACGTGTGGCGTCAGCACCGTCCGGACTGTTCTCCTGACCACGTGTGGCGTCAGCACCGTCCGGACTGTTCTGACCACGTATGACGTCAGCTCCGTCCGGACTGGTCTCCTGACCACGTGTGATGTCAGCACCGTCCGGACTGTTCTGACCACGTGTGACGTCAGCACCGTCCGGAATGGTCCCCTGACCACGTGTGACGTCAGCACCGTCCAGACTGTTCTCCTGACCACGTGCGACGTCAGCACCGTCCGGACTGTTCTCGTGACCGTGTGTGACGTCAGCACCGTCCGGACTGTTCTCGTGACCACGTGTGATGTCAGCACCGTCCGGACTGTTCTCGTGACCACGTGTGACGTCAGCACCGTCCGGACTGGTCTCCTGACCACGTGTGATGTCAGCACCGTCCGGACTGGTCTCCTGACCACGTGTGATGTCAGCACCGTCCGGACTGATCTCCTCGCCACGTGTGCGCCACCTCGGCCAGTTCGTCACCATCATTTGCCCCGGTAGCTCAGATGGTTAGGGCGCTGGCCTGCACCGGTCTCCCCTGTCCTGGCAACACAAGGTGCGAGTCGCTTCCCGCGCTCGCATTTATCCCCGGGCTGGGAGGGTCAGTTGGCAGCTGGCCCGATAATGCCGGGGACGAGCTACCGGGCGGCCGTGTCGGTGCATCGACGGCACGCTAAACTTTCGGTCTAAATTCTGCCGTTGAACTAGAATGCATGGATCGGATGGTGGGGCCAGGGTTCACGCAACAAGCTCTCCTTAGCGATAAAACCCTGGTTCATAAAGCCACGCCAGCAATAATTCAGATGATTATTTTCTAAATCTGACACATCTGACAAGGAACGCGGTCCGGACGGCGCCGCCGTTACACGTGGCCAGGCAGCTGTCTGGTCACGTGACTGTGTGTGAGGTTGCCGCGCCTCACGCATGACGCATCGCACCAGTGCACAGACGGTAGATACTCGTGTTTATGCTGCGCTAAGTGCTGCACTGAGTTGACATTTGATGAAGGGGCGACAGAAGTAGCGACAGAAGACGCTCTGACGATGCGTCGTAGTGTCGTGCGTAAGTTCAGATTGTTCATGATGACATGCATCAGTCTGTAGAGTAAGTCACAGGAAGCGAAGAGTTGAGGTTTACGTAGGAGAGGTGCATGTGCACATTCGGTTAGTATTAAATCAACGCGTTTTCCCCGAGCACTGAATCATTCTCCGGCGTCCTTATAGCTTCCACGTGCCCCTTCTGCTCTCAGCACATTTCCGCAGTTTCAGCCGCTGTGGTGCGCGATTCTTCACATCAGTATTGTCTTCAAAGCCTGCCATTTATGTCTCTAGCTGCCGCAGCGGGAGCTTCCTCACTGGCTGGTGCTGACCAACCAGCTTCTGCGGCAGGTTCTACCGCTGCGTGGACTGGCTGGGCGACGGCTCGTGGTTCTCCCAGTTCGAGTTTGACTGTCCGGCCGGCACGCTGTTCGACGACGACCTCGACATCTGCAACCACCCGGTCGCCATCGTGAACCCGGCAGAGTGCGCCGGCCAATCCGCCCAATCCGCCGCACTTGGCTCCGGTGGTGCTGGTGGTGTTGGAGGGTCTGATCTCGGCCACCTAAGTGGCCCTTCGCCCATGCTGGAGCCCGACCTGGCGTGCGATCGCGATGGACACCTACGCCACCCGATATTGTGCAACCAGTTCCATAAGTGCTTCTGGAACGGTCTTTCCTGGGCGTTCCTGGTGGGGTCCTGTGACAAGGGATTATATTTCCGAGATGCCAGCGGGAACTGCGGAATTCTAACCAGTAAGTGCATGCTGCGGATCGTGGGTCGTTGATATAATCGAAGCTGCTGGTTTAGTTTGCCGGTTGGGTGGGAGCTGAATTCCTGTTTGTTGCCAATGTGTTCTCAACCCATAAGTTGGTTTCTGTTTCTGTGTCCGTTTGAAAAGTTTCTAATATTTAATTCTTGCTATTCGTCCGCACTAGTGGACACATTGCTTATTTGTTGCTCAACTGTGGTCATCCATGCCCAAGGAAAACACGATGATTGGGTTGCTAAATTAAGTCGGTAAAGTCTACTATTGCCGCCCTGTTGGTACTATTGGCGCCACAAATTGCTTGGCATTCAGGCTGGGCGTCCTGGCACCTGAATATCTTGCATAGGTATGGGTGTGGTGGGAAGAAGCATACCTATCCAGGATATTCAGATCCTAGGACGTTCAGCCTGACTGCCAATCTATTTGTGACATCAATGGTGCGTATGTATGGTTGGAAACAGCATGCCTATGCAGGATATTTAGGAGTTAGTTCGCCCAACCCGACTGCGAAGCTATTTGTGACGCCAATTATAGGTGGGCGTTAGGCTGTGGTTAGGTGTTAGGGACACCAAAGGAACTAGTCAAATCGAACTGAACTTGTTGTCTACAAGCACCAAGACAATGCTCTCCATAGGGACAAGCTATCTTTTTTTTCGTAACTACCTGTACTCCTTGTTCCATAAGCAGCCCGTGCGATCCACAGACAGCGACGAGGAGACCTGCAACGCAAGCGCACCGCTCCAACAGTCGCTCGCGTCAGACAGCCGCCAGATGACGCTGCTGCCTTCTTTCGACGACATTTCACTGGACGACTCGGAGGTGACCAGTGACGGCGGCGGCGACGCAGACCGCGTTGTGGTAGGTGGTGGCGTACGTGCTCCTGAACGCCGACCCAGAAAACACCAGACCACCTCACCAGTCACTTTCGTTCCACTATAAACTTTTCACGTCATTAATACACTCCCACCTCGTTAGAGGCCCTTGAACCTTCAGCGACCTCTAACTTAATCGGAAGCTGCTGACCTAATCTGTGTCCTTTGACTTTAACATTAATCTATATTAAACTCTGCTAATGGACCCTGACCTGGTCCATTACTTTTGTTCTATTCAGTGACCTCTGACCTCGTCAATGACCTCTAACCTCGCCATATGACCTCTGACCCCGTCAGAAATAAGAGATTCGGTGGTCGCAACGTGCCAGGAGTAGCTTGGCAGTCTGTTTCACAAAGTTGCAAGCAGTATCCTGACACTAAGCCGATGGAATGCCAGACGCAGTATACCACTTTGGAGCTTGGTTGGCAGTCTGGCTGCGATCGCACCATCATTCACCACTAAGTAAGAGTACGTGGTATACAGTGGTGTACGTACCATCGTGACACAGCAGGCGAACACGCTTACGCTAATGGACCGCGCAAAAGTGCACACTCCAGGGATGTTGACAACATGCTCGTGTGTCTTCCTCAGTGTATAACTCCGCATTCAGTAAGCTTGAGAGCAGCACATACAAAGGAATAATCTCCCAATAAACATCTAAGCTTGGAACGACTGACCTGTTTGTGTCCGTGACTGTAGCTGTCGCATGCAGCTTGCTGTGCATCATGAACGTCACCACCGCTGGGGGTTCTGAGGTCCCGACCCCACCTGAACCACATCGCTTTAGCCGTTTAACTTGAAGATTGGTTATGCTGTGGTTAGATCACACCTGGAAAAGGAAACTGGTTCTTGGTGTTCATGTCGGATGGGCCAGCTGGTCTTGTGGGAACTGGCAGGTACTGCAATCGCCTGAATCACACCTGAATTATTTATCTTCTCAGTAAGTCTCAGCGAAAATTTCCATGGGCTAATATCGCATGGGTAAGCCTGCGATAATTGGAAACCAGCGAAAGCCAACAAAAACGAATGAAGTAGGGGCGAGATACATGTCAAGTATCACGCGGCTAAATGTTGTACGACGCGTCACCGGGCCGCCCAGCACTTCCGGATGGTGTTCACAAACAACTGAACGTCGCCAGCCCCTGCGGCGGTGTCTGCATTTGGCACCTCCAAAACGGGAGAATCAAATTAGCGCGACAAATCTGACCAACGGCGGTCATATTCCAAAGCATGCGAAAGGGGAAGCGCACATTTGTTGCACAAAGCGTTGGAAACGAACCGGCATTTCGCCATTGGGGAAGGACGGCCGCTCCCCTATCTATCCATGCCGCAAACCAGGCAGTGGGAAGAGTCGTCCGGCGACCATCGGTTAGCCAATGGAACGCACATCGATAACTGAGCCGATGTGACACCTCAGGTGCCGGTGGAGTCGTCCTTCGCGTGCGAGCAGCCCGGCTTCCACGAGTTCCAGGCCGACTGTTTGCACTTCTACCGCTGCGTGTTCGACGACTCCGGCATGCTGACCGGTGAGTGGCGTACGGTAGAACTGGTATAACTGTAGAACTGTACGGTAGAACCGGCCGTACGGCTCGCCGCTGCTGACTTGAGTGTTGAGAGAACAGCGTATCATAACCTCCACAATTTGGAGAGTAGTCTAAACAACGGTAGACCGCAGTAGTGATCGTAGTCTCAAGATGCACATGGAGTGCGGGTTGATTTGCCGTGAAAGTAGAACGTTGTCCGAATTTCACATAGCAATCGTCTTGCAAGTTATTTGATCATCTTTACCGTACTAAAAAACTTCGCATCTAATTCGCTCGCTACTTCAGGATTACATATTCGGCATGTGCCCAACGGGCTATTGCAACATTCAAGCACGATTTGTTAGGGGACGAATAGCCTAGGAGTAAGTTGCTTGTCTCACAATCGAAAGGTTGTGAGTTCGAGTCTCACCTGTCGCTACTCTTCGCCCGCGACCAATCGGCGTGAGAGATTGGCGACGCTACATGACTCAACGGTCGATGTGTCGTAAAAAAACCAATAACGAAGCACGATTTGTTCCACATATATGCTGACTTCCTATGTGTGCATTCCTGCATTCCAAGAACCGGGGCAATAATTTTCCCAACTGGAGATTTTGCATTACCTCGCGCACGATCCGAAAGAACTAATCCGAAGACCAATTAATATCCTAATCATGATTAAGAAGACAACTTTCGTGTTTATTAATCGCTATACTATTAATCGTTATTTACGGCTAACATCCATTCATGCTTATGCACATACATATATACATATACATATATATATATATATATATATATATATATATATATATACATATATACATATATATATATATATAGTATACATATATATATATTAATATATATATATATGTATTAAGCAATAAGTGGACATAGAGAGAAACTATATTTCCACCACAAAGCACATCAACATTTCGGCCACAGGCCTTCTTCAGGATCCTGAAGAAGGCCTGTGGCCGAAACGTTGATGTTGTGCTTTGTGGTGGAAATATAGTTTCTCTCTATGTACCACTTATTGCTTAATTTGTCCCGATATTATTCAATATATATATATATATATATATATATATATATATATATATATATATATGTATGTATGTGCATAAGCATGATTAGATGTTAGCCGTAAATAACAGGGCAGGCAGATTCCTGTTATATAGTGTCGAGATCTGCACCGCCGGAGTGCCACCACCACAACTGACACGGTACGGTGTCCAACAGACCTGCTGTATCGCTGCCCGGACCAGTACGTGTACAGTTCCGAGCAGCAGAGATGCTCGCTCGCCTCGGAGGCCGGCTCGTGCGCCAAGGACGCCACCACGCTGCTGAAGCTGCACCAGCCGCCGCGGCCAGAGGACGTGCACCTGCTGACCGAGAGCGACCTCGACTGGTTCTTCGCGAGCCAGGAGCACCCCACGTTCCGGGTGGGAGCGGCGGCCGGCCGGTCGGCCCCCCGACTCCAGCTGGAACAGAACGGGCTGCGGCGCGCCAGGGCCGTGTAGAGCGCTGGCGGAGAGGCGTGCCGGGCCCAGCGATGCGCGACTCGCCAGCGAGGTGTGGGATGAGGGAGAGCTTGTCTCCACTGGTGGTGAGGTGGTCAGTCGCCACTAAGCTGAAGCCGCTCCCAATCAGCTGTCACGATGACGAGTTCGTGGACGAGGGGTTCTCTCATCCGGTGATGATGCAGAGGTTCAAGAGGTTCTACCATCCGCTCATGGGGCAGAGGTTCGAGAGGTTCTCCCACCAAGCAGCGTGGTGACGGTGAAGCTCTCCCATCTCTTGTCGCTAGAGCAGGCAGGTCGTCTCACTCGACGAGAAGGGCGACGCGCTTTCCCCGACTCCTGTCACTCGACAGCACCATGCTGGAGGGGGAGTGGTGGCTCTCCAGAGGTAGTCCTCTGGCCTGCCGCCGCAGTCCTGGGAGATGTTCTGCTGTCTGGCGACACCAGCGAGAACTCGTCGGCAGGGCATGTCCGCCCACAACGGTGCCATCTGAGATAGCCCATCTCACGTGACGGCGGCTATCCTGGGACGAGCTCTCGGTCCGCGACTTAAACACGGAAGAGCCGTCTCGAAGAACGGCGACACCAGCTGGACCGAGATGTGACCGACACCAGGCCACATCTCAGCCCGCCACAGGGCATCATTATCGCTGCTGTGGTGTTGGCGTGACGCGTTGCCAAACCTGCAGCAGCACAAATACGCATGGCATTTCGATTGGAGGCATTGAGGAACAGGGCACTGAACATGCCAATCGTGCCAACCGTTATTGCATTATCAGTGTTGTGTGATTTTATACGTAGTGGTATTTTTACGAAAGATATTATGATCAGGAACGATCAATAGTAGCATCGTCTTCTAACCGAGTGCCGGGTGGCGGCCGTGATCCCAGCGGCATGGCCTACGGCTTGGCCGCCACACCGGCACCATGACCGGACCACTGTAGCGCCAGTAGTGACCGTGCCAGTGACGCGCGTCTAAAGCCATCATCCTACTCCGGTGGACGCGGCCGGCGGGTGTGTAACAGCGCGCCACGTGACCCATGTGGGCGAGACCCGTGACCCGTATCGCATGACCACGTGACCCATGTGGGCGAGACCCATGACCCGTATCACATGACCACGTGAGCCATGTGGCCGAGGCTCGTGCCGCGTGACGACGTGGTCCATGTGTAGCGCAGAACGCTCACGCTTCCGTCCACCTAGCACTGCTCGTAGGACTGACGTTTCAGTAGAGGAAATGTTGTGATGGAATATAATATACCTTGGAGAAAATCGAGCGATGTTTCGGAAGCATATGATGTGAAGAGAAAGAGGTTCTAGAACTTCAACACGAGAAAACGAAATTGGACAGAGCTTAACTGCCAAATATTCTCCGGATGTACGCTGTGGTAGAGCCTCGGATCACGCTCACTTATTGCTACTAGCAATAAGTGTAAATAACAAAACAGGTTGTCTGCCACGGTCACGAAAAGGTAAGGCTCGTCATGCCGAAACAAGTG
>JAOTOL010000517.1:0-55000 GCA_034440575.1 Imbricaverruca yamaguchii | reverse complement strand
TCCGTCCTGGAGCTGTACTTCCGACCAGTGAACTAGGCACACTCTGGACTTAAATCCCCCGCCACTTCTTTTCGTATAATTAACTGTCATATTGTAGACCAGAAGAGGTCACACTGTACCGGCTCGTAATAGCGCATACTTATGCTGCTCACAGGGATGTTTTACGGTGGCGACATAGGTCTGTGGTCATGATGTCGCGCACCACTGGCAGTTCGCCATTTTCTCCTTCTGAACAACCGATATTTTTTGCAACATTTATATTACGGCGAGGACAGACCTGGACATTGGCAATCAGCTGCTGGGGTGTCGCTTAGCCACACACGTGACACGTATTGCGATTGCGATCGATAGCAGTTATATATGTGTGCACGCGAGAAGTTAACCAATTGCATTGCAGATTTGTGATGACAATAAACTGAACATTTTTTCGTGGAACGCAACTCTATATAACACAGCGGTATTTATCTTCACGTATCATTTCCCTTCTGCGAGAGCTTGGCTGGCGCGGCAGCAAGTGCGCTTACATCATTTTCAACCGGTGGATTTGGCTGAGGCAAATTCGGCGATTGATCGATGGATTTCTCGGCGGAAGCTGATTAAGCAATTGTCACTAAAAATGCTCCACTCTAATTGGCAAAATTTGTCCGCGCACAAATAGAGAGCTCATTTCGATCACAATCATTGCATGCGTCATATATGTAGCAAACGACACACCAACAGATGACGCTATTGTCCAGCCTGAATCGACGGGCCTTGGGGGCGGGCTGGCATGTTTCTCCTGTACATGCAGCCAGAGGCATGCTGAATCTCAGCATCTATTTTACCGCGCTTCACATGTAAGGTTATTCCCGATTGCATCATGCCTATGCTTCTTCCCAGTGTTAATGATTAGGTATTCATTTTCATTTGTTCGAGGTATATTCATGCATCGCACTGGCTGAACACTTTTTAAACCAAAAGCAAACGAAGAAGACTTGTCCCTGGCAAATAGGCTTGAGAAAGAGCCTGAATCACCAAGACCGGAATGTGACATCTTGGACATGCAACCCGCAGTTTTTAATGTGGTAATTATAGCAACTACGCACCTAATACCTCGGTATATGCATGAAGAGAGCAGATAGGAAGATACTGAAATGTCGTGCGTGCATGCACAAGCATAGAATACGCTTGCTGTGATTAAAATGATTAACATTAAGGTGTGTATAGTCAAGATGATTACGACCATGACGATCAAGGTTACAATGAATACGATCCTTAAATGTATGATGAACATAGTGCAAGATTATGATGATTGCGATTGTGACGATCGATAATAAAATTATTAAAGTCGATAGATGAATGATGAACGAAGTGCAAGATTAAAATGATGAAGCTCACTTGTAAATGCTTGAAGATCATGTTGAGGAATGCTTGGCAATGCAAGATTCACATTTTGTGAAAAATTGAGCTTCTTGGGTAGGAGAAATAAAGCGTCTGCGGCAATCTTCACCACCTCTTGCCATGGCAGGGGAGACCAAAAGCGGAAAGCCAGTAGCCTACCAACTGAGCTATGAGGTGGCGAACCTTCTGGCTTTGGTCAGCACGTGGTCGCTGGGGTCTTGGGAGTCTGCGATTCGGGACATTGCGACCGGAAAGCGTAAAGCAGTAAAAGAATACTGTCAAACTACCAAAAACACCGTCATTGCGTTACATTGCTAGCATGTATACAGCATTCCACCACGGCTACGGACCTTCGTTGAGATCGGTCAGATAGGCCTAGCGAGATGCAGGAGACTCCCGTCGGTTCGACATTTTCAATGAGTGACCTGGGCCGGCCTGGCGGTGAGAGGGGACGGGGGTGGCAGTGACCCTTGTCACTGCAGGTTGGGCAGACCCATCGGATTGGTGCACGTGTGGCGTCGCCGACGGTAGGTGGGGACGAGTAGTCTAGGGGTAAGTTGTTCGTCTCATAATCGAAAGGTGGGTTCGAATCTCGCCTGTCGCTACTCTTCGCCCGCGACCAATCGGCGTGAGAGATTGGTGACGCTACACGACTCAACGGTCGATGTGTCTTAAAACCAATAACTAACCACCTAACTAGCCGACGGTCGGTGCCAGCCGTCGTGACGACACAAATGACGTATGTCTGGTCGGCGCGACCAACAGCCCCGCGGTGCCGCCGCTCTCGACGCGGAGACGGTGCGCTCCAGAGTATATTAAAGAACAAGAGCATATTTTAATATATTAAAGTATATTAAAGAGGTGCGCTCCGTCTCCGCCAGACGGCTGCGCGCAGAGGGCGCCCCAGTCGCACTGTGTCGGTCGGCGACTCTCGGCTGCGCATCACCTGCCACGTGCTGCAGCGGCGACTGCGCGGCTGCAGCACGTGCGCCAGACAATGCGACGATAGTGTAGCCAAGAGTGACGCAACACACTGCCCATAACATCACCCACAGTCTATACCTGAACATCAGTCACACGTCACGCGGACCCATCAGTTCCGCTAAGAGTGACGCAACGCACTGATCACATCACCCACAGTTTATACCTGCTTTTTTCTTATCTAATTGTGGAGAAGCAGCAGAACAAGGGGAGAAGATGTTAAGAACAGCGCCAGTCTCAGCGCACTAAAGGGCGCCAATTTCTGACGAGCTATTAATGGCGCCCATGTCGCCATGTGTGATACATCCTTCATCTTCCCTCGATACGCCCAAGTCCTCTTTGTCTAATGTTTTGATACCTCCCATGGAAAAGCGTGTGTGTGGGAGATAGCAGTCCCATTTGTCCACCAGCCCGACAACTACATCTCGTTTTTACCAACGTCCCAGGAGTGGGACCAAAGGAAACTTGATCGTGCAGCTTACATTTCGGTCAAGTCCTGCCTGTTAGGAGTCGCCCCTCTGGTGACTCCAAACTACCGGACTGAAGGTAGTCCCCAGCATCTGTACCTAGGTGGCTAGCACATGGTTAGAATGGATGTAATGGACAGCGTGTGCCCACCACAGCTCTCGAGCACATGTACAACGCGGTGCGCCTCGTGATGACGGAGCGACTGTCCTCCCGCCACCGCGCCTTTGAAGCTGCGGCGGGACCGGAGAACTTTTAGTGCCGATGCCGCCCACCAGGCGGCCGCTAGCGCAGTCCCCGTCGGTAAAAAGTATGTGTTCAGATAAGAGCCACAAGGGCCCATCCAGGTTCAGTCTGGAGAGGGACGATACCATAATCCTGGCAAGAAGACACTCGTCTCTCCAGCCAACACCATATCCCCAATTCCAAACAAACCATCCATCAGCATCCTACACACCCAACAATGCCCATCTGGGTACCTTACCTACCCAAACCTATTAACCCTATACCTTACCTACCCAAGCCTATTAACTGCACCGTCCGTGGTACGAACGTGGCTCGAGTGCCCTACGGATGGTTTTCAAACTTCAGCCATGCCTAATTAACATGGTCTGTATAGTGCACACCTGCTCAGCAGAATTAGCGTCCCATCCACCACTAATTATAACTAGAAAAACAAGATTTTCAAGCTTAAGGAGTGTGTTCACCCTGTTCTTACATTCAATGAGTGGCTCCCCACACCATCAACAGGCGGCCTATTCAACTCATCAACAGTCATTTGACTGAAGACCTGTTGTCGCTTAGCTCTCCTGCACCTCGATTTATCTGACCTGAATTGGTGACTACTATGTAATCATCTAAATTGAAAGTCACGTCGTTGCCCGCAGATATTAGTGGGTTGTCCTGTTGGTCCCCTCCTTAAAAGTGGTGGGTCTGAGCCCCGTATATTCGTTCAAACAGCATGTGTGAATAATGTTTCGTCAGATTTCAAACGGTCAATATGGCTGAACCAATTGCAGCAGAGGCGCTGAGTGTCCAGATGGGGAACACAATGAGGAGACAGTGGGTGCAATTTATGAGAAATTGTGGAAATTTCATGAAATTGAAAATGTAATGAAAACATGGAGGAGTACGATTGCCTTCCTCGACGTCGCCGCCGACGAACGAACTGTTGGCAGCGAGGACGTTTCACGCAGAGATATGTGTGCCGTCGGCTTCTCACCCCGGACACGTGCGGAATGGTTCTACTGCGTAATTAGAGGTCCAGAAGAGGATTTCTCATGTTCATAGACTCTTTTCAGATTATTGCATGAAAATGACTTGTATTATAGGCACAGTGCATGCCGGATGAGAGGATATGCTTATACAACTGTGCATCTTGTCATATTTTACCCCCTGCATCTTGTTTGTTTGTCCGTTTATTGGGTGATTAACGACGCACTTTGTGCACGACCACGACTAATGACGCTGCCCACACGACTTCACCGGTGGGTCCCAGGATTGGGAAATGTCCCGACTGGTGCGAGTGTTGAACCGACCGTCCGTCCGTCCAAACAGACGCACCGAAACAGTATGTCCGTCCTCTTCACCCCACACTGCACCGCATTGAACGACGCAGTTCAGACCTATGTGTATTCGAATTCACGGTTAGATTGTAATGTTCATTGCGCTGTGATGCTCGCGCAATATTTGTATTTTATCCGCATGCAATATGGCGGCTGGTCATGCCCCGGCGACAAAGCTGTTTAAGCTGATAGGACGGCCACAAACTGACAAGGCCACACGCTGGCACAAAATTAATTCCTAATTATCATGCATTAATTCTGATTGTCTGCATTAAAACGTGGACCCCTGAACAAATGAACTTCAATGCTGTGTGTTGCACATGAAATTTACCCACACTTGGGCAACCGGGTGTCATTTTGTACATGCTGACGGCATCTCAATCTCAATCATTGCTTTGACACCCTCAATGATTGATGTGCCTCTCCCAATCGGGCCGAAGCTGAACCACTGAGCCTTTGTGCGTACCTAAGAAGATACGATTGTTTTCTGTTCGGCTTTGGCCATCAAAAAGGTCATTTTGTTCCCAAACAAACTTTATAAAGTGACATCAATTTTTTTAGAAATGAATTCCTAACCGAAACGTTTTGCAACGTGCGTCAAGTCAACCTCCAGGGAAAAGCGTTTGGTGCCACCACCGGGATTGTCAGTGGCCCCGGTAAAACATTTGGGGGTCAAGGGCTATTTGTAGGAACCCCGGCGCGACCTTTTGGCACCCAGCGTGATTTCCAATCGCGTAACAAGTCCTTTTGGTCTTCCCGGGTCGTTGCCAAGGGCCTCGGCCAGACTTCTTAGGCCCCAACGTGAATTCCAGGGGTCACGGCCCAACCTTTTGGGGCCCACCGCGTGGTTACAAGGGGCCTTGGCCCGACCTTTTGGGGTCAACATTGTGATTTTCAGTAGTCCCGACACGACTTTTCGGGCCCCATAAGATTTTTAGGCGCCCAGCCAGACTTTTTCGGCTCTGAGCGCTATTTCGGGGGCGCCGGCTCGACCTTTTGAGGTCCCCAGTGCAATTTCATTTCTGTTTTTTTAGACCCAAAGTTCAGTCACTTTTTTTTTTTTTTCTTTTTTATTTTTGTCCCCGGGGGGATTTTAAAAAAACCCCCGTTATTTTTTGGTTTCATTCTGTCCCGGTGTTAATTTTGGGGCCCGGCGTATTTTAAGGGCTCAGGCTCAGTTTCTTTTTCAACAACGCCCCCCCCCCTCCCCCCCGGAAGCACTTTTTTTTTTTTTTTGGGGGGGGGGGGGGGTTTTTTTGGGTGGGGGGAAACCAATAAAATTTTTCTACCTTTTTCCCCCTGTTCTTTTTTTTTTTAACAAAGGCATATAGCTTCGTCTATCCCTTCATTTTAGCAACATTGAAGAAAACACCACACATTTATATCTAGCTTTCGTCACTGATGGCATTCAGCCAGGCTCCCGTCGTCTTCCGTGGTGCGCGTTAAGGTCCGGAACGTCACGCTATTGTAATTATACTACGCCATCAACAGACCCAATCGCTGGTTTTGTAACACGCATTATTAAAGAAACAATTCATGTTATATGCCAACTTACTTTTTACGATCCAGATCGTTTCCCTTGGCACCGTATCGCTACATCGATAATAATAATAATCGCGACTGCCGGACCCGGTACGAACACCAGCCAACCTGCACACAGGTCAAAGCCCTCCTATGGCCCAGCCTGCACCCACCCGTGCATAGCGATGGCGGCGTGCTGTTGTGCTGTTGTGCACGCCCGCCCGCCGCCGAGATCTCCGACACTGGGCGGAGCTGCAGGCGATAACCGACTGTCGGGCGTCGCCGAGATCGTCGAACACTGGGCAGAGTTGCAGGCAATAATCGACCATCGGCGTGCGGTGGCGGCGGCGGCGGCACCGACGGGTGGGCGCCGGCCGGCTATGGGTAGGGACGGCTCATAGCCACACGTGTCAGACGGAGGGGCGCGACGGGGGGCAGTTCCTGACGACCCTGTGTCGTCTGGTTGAGTGGTCTTTTGAGCACGGGGCCTTCTGACACGCCGTTCCTATTGGTTGGCTGCTTACATTTTCAGGCGTGCTTTCCCATGCATTGCAACCATGGGTGTAACTTTATGTATATATGGGGTGGCAGGTGCCACCCCATCCATGAAAAATGCCCCCCCATTCGATCCAAGTGCCCCCCCCCCCATGACAGCAGGCGTTGTACCAACATCGGAGCTTTAATGTGCCTGGTGACATACCGTGCCGGACGGCAATGCTGTCTGCTTTCACGCTGCCATTTGCTATGAAGGGAAAATATCCATGCTACTGCGAATTGGCAGCAATTTGGCAGCGTGGTTGCGAAATCCGGCTAGTTTCCCCTCCGTATCTGTACCCGTAGTATGTCCGGCCGATGAATTAGTGATTTTTTTTTGTAATGGCAATTGCATTGCTTTACATGCATTACAACATAAATATTGAGTCAAATGGTTTGCAGTAATAATTTGATCACGTCCGGAGGTGAATATGTAAACGATTATTTAACTTTCTAGAAAGTGAAGTGAAAGCTGCGCAGCATTTACCAAAGAAATACGTGACCTTGGCGTCTTGGCGCGCATCAACAATAGAAGAGTTGTGGAATGTGGATCTGTGGGTGGCTGAAGCTAAGGTGCGAGGGTCAGCGTCAGCGTTCTGTTGGGACGCTTTTGTAACTGAGACTCATCTACATAGATGTGTTTGCTATACTTTCTAAACGTCAAACATGTCTCAAAAGAGGAAGAATGTGCAAAGGTCCATATTGGACATGTTTTCGAACAGCAAAAGGTAAGCACATAAGGGGCTCTCCCTACATTAATTTCACCTTCCTGAAACGCTTTTGTACTCATAGAAGGGCGTTAAGGTTGCGAAATTGTATGGATTTAACCGGTTTTTGCCATTTTCCTGAAACAGAATGGTATGGGTAATGGAGTGCATCATGGGCATAGGAACGTTTCAAAAAGTGGAGGGCATGGCACAACCGTCCCCCCGTTCTTACTCATATAGAGTGCATGAGCAGCACAGGTAATCAGGCGCGTATCTATGGTGGGGGGGGTGGCGAAGCTTGCAACCGCCGTCCCGCTACTCCCGATTTTTAAATAAAAATAACATGAAAGTGCTATTTTCTCGAAACCTAAGCGTGTTTTATCATAAAACCATCTCCTACATCGCAAGCTGCCCAAATCCGATAATTTTTTTTATTGAAGGACATTTTTGAGATTTCGACCGCCTCCAAGAAATTCCGCCCTCCCCCAAGAAAAATCCTAGATACGCGCCTGCAGGTAATTATCAGAAATCATTCGCCCCTACGAATGAACTGAATCGCACTGAGCGTTGATTAATCCAGTTGTCACATCCTCAGGTCACATCCCGACCCCGATCCATCTAATCAAGAGGACGATCCACAAAGTGCCGAGGCTGTCGGTGTCGAACCACCATGAACAGTCCAGGAGTCCGTCACCGAAGATCCAGGGTAAGCTGCGAACACTGCGAAATCATCCCTCGCGGGAAATCCGGAACTATTATTTCATTACTACCCATTAGATGGCCAGCTCATCCAAACCCCTGTTGTGCAGGCTGCACCGCCAGACCCGCCGTGCCCACAGCGCGTGCCCTGGGCGCCACCTCACAGGGCGCCGCACCTCACCCAGGCTTAAAAGTTAAATTGCGAGTTCCTGCGCATACAATTTCATACGAATGCATCACAATTTGTGCCGTTTCGCGGCGCAAACCCAACCAGCTGTGCTGCTTTCTGAGGCGTCCCGCATCGACAATCCTATTGTTCTGATACATTTTGTGCGGATTGTGCGAAAATATCCATTTCCGCTCTCGCACCGCTGGCGACGCGAACAGAACAAGCACGTGTCTTTTTTTTCGCGACACCGACAGCCAGTTCCGAGACCCTTCTGCTGTCCTTAAACTTTGTCTGAGATTGGGCCACAAAATGCCTGCAAAATTAAACATTTCTGGGCCGCTTCGCGACACAAACTATAAACCACAACCACACTAACTATACCATGCTCTGCCCGTTTAGTTCCGGATTTCTGATTGGAACCAAGAAGAAAATTGATAGTCTTGCCATACCAGCTGTACCTACTCGCGCACATGTGTCATGCAAATTGCAAACTAAGCGTTCTTGTGCATCTGTCATCGTTTTGAAAAGGTTGCTGAAACGGTCACCCATGAATGGCTTTTTATTGTCGTTATCACGTCCACCACGTCCTTATCCTAATCCTTCTCTCTTCTTCCACAGCCCGTGCGCTCCGTCCACGTCCGAACCTGTCAAGCCGCGTCAGCCCGCGCCTGAACGTGGGAAGAACTTTCAGTTCTCAAAGTGGAAGAAGACCTACCCGTGGCTGGTCAACCACGATGGCAAGTACGTCACCTGTCGCGAGTGCACCACAGCGCATGGGCTAGGGCTTCTGTCAGGAGAGCCACATCTCGATCTGGTTCATCTCGCGGGGGTTCAAATCGTGGAAAAAGGTGCCTGCTGGCTTCTCCCAGCATGCGAGATCACGGTCTCACCTAAGGGCTGTGGAAGCCCTGATCGGACGCAGACGTAAGAACCCTACTCAAGTCCAGGTACTAAGTGGGCATGCGAAGGCGGTGGATGAGGCGCGAACTGCGCTCGATGCTATCTTCGACGCAATCGAGTATCTCGCCCGCCAGTGCCTTCCGCTTCGCAATCGAGATAAGGGCTCCAGCAACCTGCAGGCGCTCCTGACCACGATGGCCAAGAAGGACCCAGCTCTGGAGAAGTGGCTGAGAAGGGACACGCAGATGTACCTCAGTCCGCAAATCCAGAATGAGATACTGGAGCTGATGGCCCACACCATACTGAAACAGACTGCGACGGAGGTCGGTGCTGCTGAGGCGTTCGCCATCATCGTCGACGAGTCGACCGACGTGTCCCGGCAAGAGCAGGTGTCGCTGTGTGCCAGGTTCGTGGATCCAGGCTGTGAGGTCCAGGAAGTGTTCCTCGGCTTTTACAGCACCGACAGCACCACAGCCGACACGCTGGCGAGGCTGATCCTGGACGCTCTCCAGCGCCTCAACCTGCCCATTGAGAAACTCAGGGGTCATTGCTACGATGGGGCTTCAAACATGGCAGGGCGAATTAGCGGCGTCCAAGTCCGCATCAAGGAGAAGCAGCCGAAGGCACTGTTCATCCATTGCGCAGCACACCGTCTCAACTTGGCCACCCTGACAGCCGCGACCCCTGCGCTCAGAAACGCGCTCGGAGAGGCGTCGGGACTTATCGAGTTCGTTCGCAGCTCGCCGAAGCGCCTGGCCATGTTCGAGCAGCACCAAGAGGACACGGCCGCCGGACTGACCTCATTCTGCCGCACCCGGTGGACCTGCAACGAGCGGAGCCTGACGTCACTCCTGTCCAACTGGGCTGCCGTGCTGGCTACGTGCACCCCATCAAGGAAGATCCCACAGCCTCACCCGAGTCGGCCGCCAAGTCCCATGGCTACCGGCGGGCGATGGAAGGGTTTGACTTTTTCTTCATGGCGAGCCTGGGCCTGCGCGTCTACCAGCTGGTCACGCCGGTGATCACAGCGATCCAGAGCAGACAGGAGTCTGTCACCGGTGTCCTCAGCAAGGTCAGACTGATGAGGGAGGCCGTGCTGTCCCAGTGCAGTGAGGCCGTCTGCGACCGGTTCTGGTCCGACGCTGTCGCAAAGGCTGACTCGCTCGGAGTGGATGAGCCGCGCCTGAGACGGCCTGTCAAGAAGCCGCAGCGGCTGAGGGACAACGACGATGAAGAAGCGCCGCCGAAAACACCCAAGGAGCGCTACAGCCGTGAGTACGACGGCGCTCTGCGCAGCCTGGCAGCTTCCATCAAGGACCGGTTCACCAAAGGCGACGACCAGGTTCTGCAAGGGGTAGAGGCAGCCCTGGCTGGAAACCAAGACGAGGGCCGGCGCGCAGCGCGGTTCTACGGTCTAGATGAAGAGCGAGTCGTCCTTCACCTGCGGTTTTTGCACGACGCTGGACGCAGGCCAAAGTCACTACAAGATGCTGCCGAGATGATTAGTGAGCTGCAGGATCTGGTACCGGAGGCGGCGCGTCTGGTGCGCCTGGCGCTCACAGCGCCGGCGACGAGCTGCTCCGCGGAGCGCTCTTTCAGCCTGATGAGAAGGCTGAAAACCTACATGCGTGCAACAATGGGCCAAGCTCGGTTCAACCACCTCGCTGTGTGCGCGGCGTACGGGCGAGAGCTTGGGGCTCTTGATCGGAAGGAACTCCTGCGAGAGTTCGTTGGCCGCAGCGCTCAGAGGAGGCACGCATTCGGTCTGATCTGAGCAGAGCAGACACTGGATGTGTGACGTGACGCGTGACGCGCCATGCGTGTTGACGTGAGTGATAAGATTGCTCTGTCGTGAGGCGTCAGCGACGTTGGAACGTGTGACGTGTTAAATTGTGATGCACCAATGGGATATAGAAGTGCGCCGTCCTGTCATGAAGCATGACGTAACGTTTTCATGGAAGATCTTCGCTGAAGTGATCAGCTCTAAGTTATGGACAAATAAAGATAAGCCTTTCCCCTAATTTTAAATGTCTAAGTACGCACTGCACAGCTGGATGAATGGATGTCAAATCTGCCGACAGAGACAGCGGCGGGCTGCAATGTATGTACATATATGGTGTGATTTGGTCCAAATAGGTAGTTACTGCAATCGGGCCATTTCAACCCTACACTCTGGAGGGAAAACCATTCAAGGTAGTCTTTCACACCAAATACTCAAAAACGTTGTCTCTAAACTGTGAAATAGAGAAGGTGCTGGGCTTTTCCAGAAAAGACAGGCGTTCAAGGTATTGGCCCTCTTTCGGCGTACCCTGTAATACCTAGTTCTGTATGTCTGTCCTGGGTCAGGTGAGGTATAAAAAAATGGACGAAGTGCCCCCCCCCCCCCATTGCAAAATGAAAAGCTACACCCCTGATTGCAACTGGTCCTGCAAACTTTTCGTGTGATTCCCCGTTGGGTTCTGTGTTAAGCTTCGAATGTGCTCGGCAGGCTTCAGGGCAAGCACCCATAACAAATACATAATTTTCCACGCAGGGTTGTTCAAGCCTGCGTAGTTTTGAAAGTAAAGTCTGTCTACATGGTTAATTTGTCATTCGATATTTTGTAAGGTACATTTCTGACCGATACCACGTTTCAATCGCTCAGTATAAAAGCGCTTGGATTTCGGAGTTGCATACGTGGGTGAGGCTCATAATCTCTACTTTCTGGTGATACTGGTAAAAGAGGAACAGCATGGCCAACACTGTCTTGGGAATAAACGGTGGGTAATGCTCGTGCAGGCGCAAAATAACCATGGCAGTCGACGCGCCCCTAAATCCCAATTCATCATCAATGCTCGTGCAGAAATTCGACCTATATTTTGCAACGGATATCATGGATTCAATCCACTTCCTTAACCCAGAATAAGTGCGTCAGTTGCGTTGGTGGGTGTAGTGACGGGCCCTCGATATTTCGTACCACTACATTTATAATTATTTGAAATGTGTTGAGCACAATCAAAACCACCCTTGCTCATCAAAGGCAAAAGTTACATGCATGAATGGATAAGGTTGAAGCGTGGCAAAGTAAACACAGCAGACACACACAATCATGCAGCTTCATTTGAAAGAAATACCACACGTTTTATCTTATCAAATATACGATGTCTTTTCTAATAATGCATATCATCTACTCGTCGAAGACAAATTGCAGCAAAACACCACGCCCGATGCATATATTGATATGTAACATACGCCTAATGTGCGATGAAAAGTGCATCATTGGAGAGAAACGCGAAGGCTGGAGGGGAAAAATTCGTGTAAAACAGGTAGGTATATGTAAAAAATTGCGGGAAAAAAGTAGACAGACTAGAGCGTCGCATCTAATGCCTGAATTTTAAGCAAATGGGCTGCGCTTTAGTGCTTTTACTGGATTCCAAAATAAGTCGTTGAAAAGCTATGGCCATCTGAAAATCGTTCTGGTTGGGTCGGGTCGATTCCGTCCAGTTGCTGTTTGCTGCTGGTGGGGGGAAGAGGCCCTCCTGGGCCCTCAGCGTCGCTCTTGATTCCTCTCAATAACGAGCGTCGTCACAACGTGGTACAGGGGTGGGGGAGGGACGCGTCCTGCAGACTTCGTGAAGCTCAACATGAGGGAGGGAGAGAGAGAGAGAGAGAGAGAGAGAGAGAGAGAGAGAGAGAGAGAGAGAGAGAGAGAGAGAGAGAGAGAGAGAGAGAGAGAGAGAGAGAGAGAGAGAGATAGAGAGAGGGAGAGGGGGAGAGAGAGTAAAAAAGGAGAAAGAGAACAACCATGAGTCGTCACAAGCATTGAACACCAATTGGCTTCGAGACACCGTATCACATGAATGATGACATGTTCACTACTGGTGTTCAGAGAGGCAGTTACGGACACGAACAACACATCACCTGTGTCGGTTGCCTTCACACCGGCAGCGTAAAATCGGCTTGTCACCGAGAGTCCCGCTATTCATTGCAGCCGAGCCATTCACACAGCAGAAGTGCAGCAGTAGCATTGCCTTCTGTTGTCCCGTTCGACACGCAGCACGTTGAGATATGCGCCGCACATTCCGTTGAGTAATCAGAAGCTGAGTCCGCAGCATCTTGTGTGGATGATATTGCTGGCACGTGCGGCGAAGGTGGCTGTCTCGATTTGCTGCTGGGAAGGCAGATGGGGAGTGGGAGTGGATGAACTGGTGTGCGACTCAAGGTTGTGCAGTGGGTGAGGTGTCATGTACGGCGATGTCGGGCAGGCCACGGCGACTCAACATGGCTCGGAACAGCAGCGGATCCAGGGGGCGAATAGGACGCAAGCCTCTCCCGACGATGTCCTGGTTTGTAGAAAAACTGGCATTTATTCACGATTTGTGGAGAAACTGAAGTCAAGCTACACAGGAAACATTGTTTTGGGCTCGAGCCCACCTAGACTACTCCAATTCGATGCGATTTGCTCTTAATTAGCAGGCAATTGTTTGGCTCTATCCTTCAAGCCGACCCCACGCTGCCTGCCTGGATTCGCCTCTGGCTCTGAGCTTGTTCGTCACGAGTGACACGGGTTCTCCTGAGTAAATCCCAACATGGGTTTGCTCTGAGAGTCCCACCAGGGGTTTACTCTGATAGCTACACAGTGGCTTACTCTGATAGCTAAACAGGGGCTTACTCTGAGAGTCCCAGCATGGGCTTACTCTGAGAGTCCCAACAGGGGTTTGCTCTGGCAGCAAGTCTCCAGGCGTCCTGGCTGCTGTGCAATCAGAACCCCTGTGGGTACATACCTCCTCCTGGTACGGCGACTCCGCGTGCTCGAACGTCTCAGGGTCGGGTGGTCACGTCAGGTTCCCTGGGATGTTCGGCTGCGACATCTGCCAAACGCAGCCAACACATTCCATGCCTCGGCCCTGAAACTGGTGCGGCTTGTTCATGCTTCTATCTGATATTCATTATTTACTAGGGATAACGTCTTCTGCAAAGGCTTCAGATCCACCACATCTGACATGATGATACACATTTCCCATTAAATGAATGAAATTCCCATTAAATGAATGTCTAGCAATGCCCAGCTAAAGGCTAAATACCAAAAGGCAAGGCAAAGCCGCAGGGTTTATGTTCTGTGTATGTAGTTGTCGTTATGTTTGATACTCAGGGACCTAACCTAGCCTAACCTATCAATTGTTTCATGTTATCACAGAACTTGCTCACTCGAGCGCCGGATCAGTACATTCAGGGATTGTTGCATAACGGCACCACCGTGTATTCACTGCCCTATTGAAGGTGTCAGCCTCCTTCACCGGTCGCCGGTCCAACCCAATACGAGGCTCCGAAAAACCTCGCGTCCACTGAAAGGCAAAGTTGTGGAATCCATCTCCCGAGCTTTCCCAGCCTCGCACATTGCTGTCGTTAGTTATCCGTGATAAACAATTCTAAACTATTCAGGAGCATTCCGAATTAGCATGGCTAACCACTAATGGACAATGCGAGCACATGTAGCTCTTATTGTAGATGATGTAGACGTGGAAGGTTTATCCTGCAGAAATCACATCAGGGCCTGGATAAATACCAGTCTCTCGAAACGACTCGAGAAGCTTTGATGAGTATTATTGTCCGTGAAGCAATTCGGATTTAATTGGCGTGTGAATTAGGGCCGTGAGCAGGTGCAATCAGAGTCAAGAAGCACCAATTATTTAACTAGTGTTGACTGACAAACAGCTACTGCACTGTTTCTAATTAGATAACTGCTGTGTGAATTGCAGTCTTCACCACAACCGGTGCCGAAGTCATCCATTGCATCACCAATAAAACTAAAGACCGAAACATATTACTTTGTGTTGAGTAGCATCAGAAGGCAAGGTGATAGCTGGCCAACTGTGCACGGATGAGCTGCAATCCGGACACCTCTGGAAGTGTAGTTGCACTCGCGAACCAGCGAGTCGTCTTTCATGGTATTAAATACAATGGGCTGAAATGAACATCGCATTGCCCTCCCACCCCACCCCTAGCCCATCCTCTCTGCCATCTCCAACGTTATCATCCCAGTCGAACAAACGGGAGCAACCGCATTCCTCTCAATAAGCATGATCCAGGCTCTGTACGGCTGCAGATCCCCGCCAAGGAGGTGCCTTTCATCGCTGCGCGAGATGAAGGTAAGGCCGGCGTCCCGGCAGCCAGGTTAAAGGTCAGTCACCTGCGCGTCGTTTCTGTGACCTTGTGAAGGCTGTGAGCGTGCACGTGCCGCCGGCTGCCATGTTTTATTTGCGAGACGAGCAGTTTTTGCCGCCAGCTGGCAGTTATGAGCAGTTTCCCGAGACGGAGTGCCCGAAAGGATAAGGATGCAGACACGTAGCCCGATAAATTACCCGCCCCAAAAGACCCACAAACCTGTTCAGTAAATGTTTGAATTATTAGAAAGAACTGCCAGGACTGCCAGTAGACAGGTTCATATTTCAACTTTTTTTCTAAGATAGCTTCATCTCGCAAATTTTCCCATTGTTTGGTTCATTTTAAATCCATCGGTGTTGGTTTTAGCAGGATCGATCAATATCTTAGGGTGCCGCATCTACCCCAAAGATTGCGTGTTCGGACTTCCAACTTGACATTTTTGCCGGCAAGTCTAGCGGTTTTCTACTCTGGTATCTCATCGTCAGGCAACATTATGCAGACTTACCCACCAGCGCATCCAGTAGCTTTCTACCTCGACATGTCTCCAGTGCATCGTCATTTGCAGCCAAAGAGCGCGTTTTCTAGCGAGGAACTGGATATGGATCAGTGACGGTATAGTTGCCTGTCACACTGATTTTGCTTCCACCAGATTTTTGCCAAATCGCATACGCCCTGCGAAATGACGCTCCCAAGTCAGTAAGTACATAACTCACACTTAAATCAGGTGTGCACTGTACCCTGGCAGTGAATTCAGTGATTTCCGGCATAATAACACTCGATAAGAGCCTTAACAAATTTCAACCAAGATAATAAAATAGTCGCAGCCACTCGAACCACCTCGATACAATTGCAAAATCAGCCGTCGCGTTTCCGCGCTTTTATTTATTTATGGTGACTGGTAGGATCGCCAATGACTGAGCACTGGATATGACTGTGACTGAACACTGAACACCTTGGGTATCAATGAGCGCTCGATAATAGGCGAAACAATTGCAGGCGAATCTAAACGAACATGAAAGTACATAACAAATAACTTATCACATCGTGTTAACAAATCACACCGAGATAACAAATCACATCGAGCGGTGGGTCAAGCACCAGTGTTGCTGTCATGCGGAGACGAGACCTATTGCTTTACACGTTCATGGCAGCTTTGCTAAGCTTCGGTAAACTCGCTCTGTGGCTCCCAACAACTTGCAAGAGCCACTGGAACTGGGACTGGTCGCCGACCATTCCAGCGAGCTCCTTCGGCATGCTGATCTCCCGCTCGGCTAGATCATTTGTGACTTTGACCTCACGGACAAAGTTCTCGAATTTCACGTAGTCGTCATCCTCGCACCACTTCTGTGGCGGCCGCTTCAGCCAGGCGTGCGTGGACGGACCGATCAACTAAAAAAGGAGCCATGAGGTCTCGTCAACGAGATCCGACAGTCGCGTGCTCTCATCCAGGCATACTACGGGCACGTCCTCCTCAAGCCACCGACCACGGAGACGCGGCGTCGCCAGCAGTCTCGTGCACATCTCCGCCTTCTCAACACTGGTCACAAGACCACTACGGAGACTGAACATCACGAGTGGTGGCCTGAGGTACCACATGTGCCTCCGCATGACGCCGAGCGCTGCGTCCGCCATCTCACCGTCCACAGACCTGTAGCGCACCAGGTCATGGTACAGGCAGAGGTCATTGGCGGGAGCGTCAGCCGCCACAGGCGCGGGAACCAGGCATTCACATACAACACGAGAAGGAACTGAGCCGTCCCCTCCAGTTTCGCCACCATCACTTCGCCGTAGCCCAGCTGGTCCGAGAATATGTACATCTTGAAGAAAAGCATCTGAAACAGCCAAAAACTCCAGTGATATAGCATATCAGAGGAAAATCAAACATCGTACCTCGCCATGATACGCGTCGCACTTAACGCCATGTGAACGACCGTACACAATTTAATACAATTTGCACTCGTAGTTGATCGCTAGAGTTGCGGCCGATGACTGCATTTTGTTTGCTGGTAGTATCGATACGATTCCATCCAACTCCCCAGCTCTCACCTTCGGCATCCAGCGTGCCTGGTGGTAGACTCGAGGGCGGCTGAACCTCTCCCCTCTTGGAGGCTGGGCGCCCAAAGCGATCAGAGATAGTTCCGCCAACTCCCTGTAGTCTCCTCTGTCGAAGCCCGTGTTGGCGTTCAACAGCGACGTCAGGTATTCCACCACAGCGGCTCTGAGCTCAAGCAGCCACGGGTCTTCCACCGACAGCGTGGCGTGGTTGGTGACGTCCAGTTGCGACCACCTGTAAAACAATTAACGGGGTCTGGAATGCACATATAGAAGGCCCATTGGTCTCTGCCTGAGGCAATAAGGATGGCAAGATCCGGTTGTTAAGTTGATCATGGCAGCGTGCAAACTATTGGAACCAGCTGATTTTTAAGGAGCCAACGAAATGAACTAGAGAAACGATATGTTCATACCTGGCCTTGACGTCCTCGAATTTCTTTCCGTTGGCCCTGTGGATGGTCCGAAGAGCACCGTGGCGACAGCCTTCACCAGTCAAAAATCGGGTAGGTTAGTTATTAATGGGAAACGAGCATCAGTCCCTGTTGTGTGAAGTTCCAGCCAGCAACAGCCGTTCCTTTCCTTGGCATTGACATTGACAGAGCACTTTTGAGGCTTTTATGTTTCAAAAGTGTTTCATAACTGGATTTTCGGTGAGCGTGCATCACCATGAAAACGTCACAGGCTGACAAAAGCAAGGTAGGAAGAGTTGACGAACCTGGGATAGTATTTTGAAATACTGGCCCAGGTTCTTTAACATATGGTATATCTTGCAAAGCATCTTGTGATAATTTCCATCGTGGTCAGGAAAATATTTTTGAGGGATGATTTTTGGAGTCAATTTTGGAGTCTTCATTTTCAGGATGATGCGGCATCATGGCGATCTCATCTGTTCATTCCTACCCATTCAGCACTCTTCATCACCTCAAACCTTACAAAAATGGTCAAACAGTACCTAAGTATGGCCAACTCTGAAGACTTCTTTGGCCATACTTCGGACTTCTTCATACCTCATAATTTGAACCACATGGTGACAGTGACGTCGCAAGTTGGTAAGTCTGCAGAATGTTGCCTGGAGCGGTGCTCCATTGGACGTCGTGGAACTGGGCTGGCCTGGCTGGCCGGGCTGGCGCCGCGGGCGGGGCTGTCGCGGTGACGGCGACCCCGCCACAGCCGGCTCTGACCAAAACCGTGGTCTCCGCCTCCCAGTGGTGTCGGAGAGGGGCACCGTAGCGGTGTTGTATCGGTGGTGTTCTGATAGTGTACTGGTAGGGTACTGGTAGTGTACTGGTAGTGTACTGGTAGGGTACTGGTAGTGTACGATGATGGCAACGTACAAAGTGAATATGCATCTTGCGGCTAGCTCGCTGGGCGGATTGCTGTGGAGCTCCTGGCTGACGTATGCCATGAATGAATATGATGTCGCAAAAGCTGATCAGCAACATACCAAAACTAGCTTATTCGTTTGTTTAATACAACGAAGAATGGCTCTTAGATGCTCCTGGGTTTTAGACATTGCGTGAGACGAAATGTACGACCCTCAATATACCAGGAGGTGCTGGGTTTACTCAACATCAAAAGTAGCGTTAGGGATCATGCTATATTACTCAACGTTTCGGCCAGGGGCCATCATCAGGAGTGATATAAAAAATGGCAGGGTTAACAATTGAAAAAACGCGGGAAGAAAGCGTGCAAAAATACACGTGAAACACAGAAAAGCATCTCCATTGCTGCAGACACTACAAGAAACTCCAAACCAGAAATCAACTAGGTCAAGATAAAATCCTCTGAGGAAGCCCGGGCCGATGGTCCATATACATATCGACACATATATAGACATATCTCGAATGTAACGCTTAATACATACAATATAATTTATGTTTATGTAATTTTATGTGATATACCAAGACGTCGTTTGCGTGCTTAGTTGTGGCCGTAGATTACGTATGTGTAGAGATTCGAGGACCTTCAGATCAGCGTTGTCCCTGGCTGTTGCTAGAATTTCTACTTTGAAGTTTGTGTTAGTGTCGCTGTGTTCCATGTTAGAATGTTTGCCGATCATGTGTTCGCCTAAAGGTGTGTATTCTCTCCGAAGTCTGGCATCTCCCAAGTGCTCATTGTACCTATCCCTGATGCTACGCTTGGTTTCTCCGACATAAAATATTCCAAGACAGCTGTTGCACGTTATTTTATAGACAACGTTTTTCCGCGTGCATCTACCTTTGAGCCCGTTACTACAGGTGTGGCATGTTCGTCTACCAGCAGGGCATGGCGACAATTCCAGGGCTGAGCGGACCAGGTAAGATTTCAGTGTAGGTCCGCTAGTCCAGGCTACCCTAACATGATCTAGATGAGACGAACGGATAGCTGCATTAACCTGTCGACATAGTTGGTCATCGACAAAAGGAAGTCTCATGTAGACGTAGTTGGGATTGCTACATGCTCGATGCCGACGTTGCCCACTTATCCTACTCCTGTTGTGAGGGTGGACAGCACGAGCGGCGGAGTGTACCCGATGTGCTGGGTATCCGTTTTCCAGGAAAAGGGTTTTCATCTTCGCAAGGCTCCGCTCGCACGAAATAGTGTCGGAGGAGACTCGTGCTGCTCTCCTCATTTGGGATGTTAAAACGGCCTTTTTAGTGGCCATCGGGTGGGCCGAATCATAATGCAAGATGATGGGGGCTGCCATTGGTTTAAAGTACAGTTCGGTGGTGTAGCTACCATCAGCCTGAACTACAAACAACGTATCAAGGAAAGGAATCGAAGTGGTATGAGCAGTGTGTTCCAAGGTGAACTTGATGCTGGAGTGTTGTTGGTTAATTTCTGCAAAGAAGTCGAGCAGAGAGGCCAAGCCATGTGTCCAAACACCAAAAATATCGTCTATATACCTCATGTAGAGAGCTGGCTTCAAATCATGCGACGCTAGGAAGCTCGACTCAAGGCGGTGCATAAAAGCAACTGCTAAAGGAGGTGCACATCGGTTGCACATAGCCACTCCTTTCGTTTGCTTGTACATGGATTTACCAAAACGTATGAGGTTATTGCTGAACATATGTGTTAGTAATTTCGCACAGTCCTGTACCCCAATCCCGAAGAGACGGATATCATCCAGATTGTCCTCGATTAGGCGAATTACAGCATCTATTCCCTCCTTTATCGGAATACTGCCATATAAATTTTTGACGTCCATGGTGAAAACAATACTGCCCTCCGGAAGTTCGGTAGGAAACGTTTCTTTCACTTTCTGTAGGTACGACTCCGTGTTTGTCAGATGGGCGGGAATCAACGCTAGTATCTGGACAAGAATCTTGCTCAAGAACCAAGATAGCTTGTCTAGGGGGTCACCACTCGCCGACACTATGGGGCGCAGTGGAACCCCTAATTTGTGGTTTTTTGGAAGCCCGTATAATTCCGCTGTGCGGCTGGAGTGAGGGAGGAGTGACAAAACTGTGTCTTTATGTAACTTCCCGGATAAAGTTTCCTTGATAATAGTACACGTTTCGATTTCGAGACGTTTGGTAGGGTTTGGCTGGGAAGGAATGCTCTGATAATCATCCGTTATTGTCCTGGCCTTTTCAATGTAATCCGTTTTGTTCAGCACGACGAATCCTTTGCATTTATCTGACGGCTTCACTATTACAGTATCGTTGTTTTTCAATTCCCGCAGTACTTCCCTCTGTTTCGCATAATTGTTCGACCTTTTGTTCGATGCTCTGTTGTGATATTTATATGCTTTTAGAACTTTAGTTTTTAAATCTTTCAATTCAGATTCTAATTGAGTTGTGGCTCTCGGTGGTTGGTATGCAGGAGTGTCGGGAAACATGGGGCGAAGCTTTGAATGACCTGTGCTAGAGGTGCTTTGTGATAAGCCTGCCTGCGGTACCTGAGGTACAGTTTGCTGTTTTGTCTCCCTCACATTCCTCCACCGCAAACCATAGATCGCCCTTTCTACGCCTGATTCTGCCCTTTCCAAACAGCTACGATCTACTTTTTGAGGTAACGCAAAATTTGGGCCTTTGTCAAGCAATCCCAATATACCTGAGTCTAGAGGTAACTTACTTAGATTAGATGTGCGACTGGTACTGTATTGTTCAGTGCCATCGCCGTTGGTGTCCGTACCGTGGGTGCCTGAAGTACTGCAACTACCCGAGCTCTCTCCACTAGTAGCCGCGTGGTGAACTAAATTGTTTGTATCTAGGAGTGGCGTAGGTTGTTGGTACGATGAGTGTGTACCTAGGCGAAGTTCGTCCTCTTGTGGTGCGCTGCGGGCGGCTGCTAGCCTCACGCCGCAGTTTCTGACTCCAGAAACAACGCTGGAGATCATGAAACACAGACACCACCCGCGCATTGCCAAAGCCCACCCAAAGTTCCTAACAGTCACAACGCTGGACACGAACGCACTAAACAACGAAGCGCACCAGACCCTATCCGCACAGCAGCGAAAACCGACAACACTACGTGGTGAAGCCCCAACATCACTACAAACACCTGTTTTCACTGGATCGCCGAGTTTGTCCTCCTCTGACTTCTGAGGAAAGAGATGACTTGTTTCTATGGGTAGTGAAGTGGAGTCCCTAGAGCTCTGACTGGGCCGAGGCGTCGAACTGGATACTTCTTCTTCCGTTGCTGCAACACTTGAGGACACTGGAGACTCTATCTTCTGGACATTTTCGGGCAGGTGACTCGGACACGGTACCTGCAGGAGGGTACTTCCCGGAGGACAAGTGCTTGACAGTGTCCCATGCCCTGGTGCGAGCTCACGGCATGAGCCGCTGCTGTCTACTCGATTCTGCTTCCGAAGCGATTCAAATTTCTTGACTAACCTTTGTCTGCAAGCGCTTCTTTCATGACGAAGGAGGGAGTGGCACTGTTCCAACAACCAGCACCAATCTGGACAGCTGCAGGACAAACGCCGCTCCAAACGGCGCAGACTTCTCCTCAAATAAGCCCGATGTCTGTAAGCATCTGAAATCTCTTCTCCTAACATGATACCTTGAAGCTTGCTAACTTGTTTACGGACCCGCTGGCTGCTGGAGCTGTGAAGAATTGGAACCTTGGAGACTATGAATCTGGGGTAGAGCCTTTCATGTCTGCAGTTGATGAGGAAGATAATCCGTTCTTCGACACGTCCTAGCTTTTGATGCAAAATTGCAAATTGTGCCATTTCTTCCGTGAGGTCGCCACTGTTATACCATTGTTTAATACAACGAAGAATGGCTCTTAGATGCTCCTGGGTTTTAGACATTGCGTGAGACGAAATGTACGACCCTCAATATACCAGGAGGTGCTGGGTTTACTCAACATCAAAAGTAGCGTTAGGGATCATGCTATATTACTCAACGTTTCGGCCAGGGGCCATCATCAGGAGTGATATAAAAAATGGCAGGGTTAACAATTGAAAAAACGCGGGAAGAAATCGTGCAAAAATACACGTGAAACACAGAAAAGCATCTCCATTGCTGCAGACACTACAAGAAACTCCAAACCAGAAATCAACTAGGTCAAGATAAAATCCTCTGAGGAAGCCCGGGCCGATGGTCCATATACATATCGACACATATATAGACATATATCGAATGTAACGCTTAATACATACAATATAATTTATGTTTATGTAATTTTATGTGATATACCAAGACGTCGTTTGCGTGTTTAGTTGCGGCCGTAGATTACGTATGTGTAGAGATTCGAGGACCTTCAGATCGTTTGTATTTTCGTTTATTCGTTTGTATAAATGTGTCCTAAACATTTAGCGAGCTTTGGATTTTACGCCATTTTAAAGTTCTTGAAAGAAATTGAAAACGATGTCAAACCGAAAGCTCGTTCGCTGGCCACATATCGGCCACGCTCGGCCTCATATCGGCCACGCTCGGCCTCATATCGGCCACGCTCGGCCACATATCCATAAAAATGAACAAATTTTGGCATGTTACTGATCAGTTTTTACAACATCATAATCATGGATGTGACACTAGCCAACCTCGCACACATTGCAACTATGACTGAATGTCTCCGGTCAGCCGTGGGTCTGGTTACCACACGTCTGAAGACGGGGTGGACAACGTCCGCCCGTGGTCTGACGGCGGGGGTGAACAACGTCCGCCCGTGGCCTGACGGCGGGGGTGGACAACGTCCGCCCGTGGTCTGACGGCGGGGGTGGACAACGTCCGCCCGTGACCTGACGACGGGGTGGACAACGTCCGCCCGTGGTCTGACGGCGAGGGTGGACAACGTCCGCCCGTGACCTGACGACGGGGTGGACAACGTCCGCCCGTGGCCTGACGGCGGGGGTGGACAACGTCCGCCCGTGGTCTGACGGCGGGGGTGGACAACGTCCGCCCGTGGCCTGACGGCGGGGGTGGACAACGTCCGCCCGTGGTCTGACGGCGGGGGTGAACAACGTCCGCCCGTGGCCTGACGGCGGGTTGTGCGGACAGAAAACAAACTGGAGGTAACCTTGGCCACTCGCCGGCTGGCACACGGGAGGAAATCGGAGTGTACATTTCGGGACACGTGCTTCCATAATCAGGTTCGATATAGGTGCCAGCGGGCTACATAAATACAGCGCTTGCAATAGGTAATAGTATAATAATATGCGATGCTACATACCAAAATACAGCAGTAAGATATAAATAGGCAACAGGTGCAATAGGATTCATGGAATAATGGGGCTGCCAACATGTATTTCAACCACATTCCTTTCATGTGGCTGAATACACAAAATGTTAAATCTTGAAAATTATTAGCGTTGCATTGGCAGAAGCAATTAAATAGCCACTTCCATCACTGAAGAAAGCCTGTTGCTCTCTGACATATTGAGGAACATTGGTCTCGTTCTTCAAAAGGAGTTTGGTGCCCTGTTCAAATTATGTATTTATTTATTTATTTCACAATACATGCCCTCCACGTGCAGTGGCTGTTACGGACAGTCTGGGTTCATGTATCGCATACTGGCGTTGGGTGAGCTTCCATCCCAGGCTCTTGACATGCTTTTGGCTTCTTGTTTTTGATGACCACCAGAATAGACCTACTATAAACGGTGCATCGGAATTGAGCTAGCTGAAGCTAAGTGACTCCGAAATGACTCCTCTTTTGTGCTCAGAAGAGTTTTAGTTGGAATCGTTCCACGAACGTCCCAGCGGAGTTGGAATGCCTCCAAGTTGTTGCAGAGGAACTGAGAACTCCACGTTTAGCTTCTGATAATACTTGCATAAGGGGTTTCCACCGCATGATGATCTCATTCAAAGCAGGAGGTGGTCTCCAAGACAGACGAACCAAGTATTTTCAAATTATGCACCGAATAAATTTGTATTTCGACCAAAAATGGTACGCAAGGGTAGTCTTATGACGTAAACACTCCCAAAGAAGTTTTATCCCGATACAACTAACTGTTTCTGGGTTATAGCCTCCGACAGTACTTTGTGGTTATACATCGAGGGACTCTTTGGTGAAGGATACCTCATCGATAATGAAGAGGAAATGTGACATATGCATCTTGGAGAAGAAAAATGATTAAAGAAGAAGACAACTCCGTGATAATATATCAGCATATCGGCATCAGTGACCCCATTACCTCATGACCTCGCGACATTCTTTGGCCCGTAGGCTATTGAAATTGATAAATTTGAGGGAAGAAATTCAAATGAGCATTACTTTGCTACCAAATCAAACAAATAATAATGCGTTTTGGTTTTTAACAGCCCATATGGGCGCTAGCTCTCCATGAATTTCTATGATTTTACCATTGTCCGACCGAACGGACTTCCAGTAAGTTTTCTCCAATTGTAAAACTACTGGGATCGAACAATGAATTAAAAAGGTGATGTAAAAAATGTTTGCTGAACAAACAAAAAACAGTAAAACTTATTCATGTATGTCTTATAGCTTACGTTGATAAACCTCACACAATCCAAGGTCATTCATCATCGATAGGTAATCCATATGCTCATCTATGTGTGACGACGTAATTTTACTTCGGAACACCTGGTGGTCTGGTAATCGAGACATATGACCAAGCTGGCCCAACAACAAGAAATATAATTGTGCCTTCATTCTACCTGTACATCATGCATAAAGTGCTTCGGTGAACACTCAATAAGCACACATTCTATCTGTAGACATCATTTGCATAGACATACAGCCAAATCTGTATCTGTCATCAAACGCAAGCGTTTTTTGTTATGGTATACATAGCGTGTCCCCGCAAACATGAACATTTTCACAAGGTTTCTGAGGTTTCATTGTTCACGTTTTGGGCACTCCCTGCACACCGCACAGCATAGCACGTTACTGCGCTGCACTAAGCTGTGCAAAATAGAACAACAATGTGATAGAACAAGGAAATACACGTCAGATGATGAGAATCTGTTCCTCCAACTTCCGTATTTGTAGCTCTCCGATACACCTCTTGTGGCTTCCTTGATAAGGGTTGGCATTGTATGTTCACCTCAGTGTCGTATCTTATTTCAGCGTAACGGCGTACATTTGCCTTAGACTAGCTGGTTGTTACTTACAATACGTGCTGAATGCCATGAATCATGACGACGATGTAGTCTGACCATATTCGACCATGCTAACATCACAACAAGGAGTACAATTGTCCTTGTTTTAACTTGCAGAGACTCATTTGTACGGTAGTACAGTCAAACACCCATGGCAAGTCACTCTTTGCTACCACAGTGCCCCAAGGCTGTGCCCGGAAACCATGTCTTCATAGCTTCATGTGACTCCGTTATTCACGTTCCTGGGACATTGCGCATGTGGACATTCCGCATTGCATCACAGCCAATGGAGCGCCATACCCGAATTGCATCAGGATGGTGTCACAGTCGATGGAGCGCCATACTAGTATGACATCAAGATGGTGTCAAAGTCGATGGATCGCCATACCCGTATGGCATCAGGATGGTGTCACAGTCGATGGAGCGTCATATCCGTATGGCATCACGATGGTGTCACAGTCGATGGAGCGTTATACCCGTATGACATCAGGATGGTGTCACAGTCGATGGATCGCCATACCCGAATGGCATCAGGATGGTGTCACAGTCGATGGAGTGACATACCCGAATGGCATCGGGATGCTGCCACCGAGGATTTTCGTGGCAGAAGGTTGCAGTGCTGTCGCGATCCTCTCCTCCCACATGGATGGCACAGTCCAGAAGGCCGCAGCCCTGTCTTTGGGAAGCTTACCGAACAAAACAAATATGGAGCGCTATGCGCTATGATGGCAAGATCATCGTAGACCCTTTAGATATTTGGCCAAAACAGAAAGTTCTGGTGGCACCACGAACACCTACAGGACTATGAGATCCAGGGATACAATATGTTTTCGTGCAATAGAGGTCCAGCAATGAAAGGGGGTGGTGTAATGCTCTATATGAATAGCTTATTCAGTTCTCAAAAAGTAGCAGGTGGGGATAAAAATATGTCTGTGGAGTCCATTTGGCTTGATGTCACTGTGGGAAAAGGCAACAGCAATACTCTTAGGATAGGAGCTTTCTACCGATCAGGAACCCTGCCACATTATCAGCAACTGGAGCTTGACAAGGTGATTTGTGAGGAAATCAGTAGAAACTTTAAGAGGAAGTGCCTTATTCTCGGTGACTTTAATCTAAAAGGTTATGAAAATGCTGGTGTTGGCACCCCATCATGCAAAATGCTTAGGAAATGCCTTGAAGAGGACCTGTTCTTACACCAGTTTGTATCGGAACCTACCAGGCATGGTTCATTCTTGGACCTTGTATTCTCGGATTTAAGTGACTTGGTTCAAGACTTGACTGTAGGCGAAACTCTGGGAAAAAGTGACCATAACATAGTTAGATTCAAGGCACATGTAGGGGAAATTATCAAGGATAATTTGGTAAAGGTTCCAAATTTCAGCAGAGCAGACTTTAACGGCATGAGAGCGGCTTTAAGTGCCATCAGATGGGAAGAAGAATTCTTCAATTTAAATGCCTGTGAAATGTGGGAAAAGTTCAAATCTTACTTGAAGGAAACTCAGATTAGACATGTCCCCCAAAAGCAAAGACGCAAAATACGGGTAGGAAAGCCAGCATGGCTTACACCAGACGTGATAAAAGCAATTAAGGCTACGAAAACTGCATTTAGAGTGTTTAAAGAAGCCTCAAATGTCGTTAATCTAAAGGCGTATCGAAAAGCTAGAGACACTGTGAAGCAAAAAACCAGAGCAGCAAAGCGAGCAAAAGAACTGGATTTAGCTAGAAACTGTAATGGGGACAGTAAAAAGTTATTTAGTTTCTACAAGCTGAGTAAAGTTTCTAGCACAATTGGTCCACTGGAAGTAAACGGGACTACATTGGATGAGGATAGTGAGATGGTTGAGGAGCTGAGCAAGCAGTTCAAATCAGTGTTTACATTGGAAGATATGACCAATCTGCCGACCATACACCATAGTTCAGTGACATGGGATCTGACAAATGATGTTGATTTCATTGATAGTGATGTTGTTTACAATCATATCAGGAAAATAAAGCAAAATAAGGCAGCAGGACCTGATGAAATTTATGCTAGGGTGTTGCGGGAAACTGAAAAGGAACTGGCATTTCCACTTAGTATAATATTTTGTAGATCAGTTTCACATAATGAAATTCCAACCGATTGGAAAAGGGCAAATGTAGTTCCTATTTTCAAGAAAGGAGAAAGAGGGAAAGTTGAAAACCATAGGCCAATAAGTCTCACATCCCTAGTATGCGAGGTACTGGAATCAATTATCAAGGATAGAATAGTTAGTTATCTGGAAGGTAGCAGATTGATTCAAAATACTCAACATGGGTTTAGAAAAGGACGATCGTGTCTCACAAACCTCTTGGACTTTTTTGAACTACGCCACAGAACAATTTGATCAGGGAAATCAGGTTGATGTAGCATATCTTGACTTTAGTAAGGCCTTTGACAAGGTACCCCATAACCGGTTAATGATACAGCTTCAGTCCCATGGTATTGCAGGTAGCATCTTAAAATGGATAGAGTTGTGACTTTCAGGTAGACAGCAAAGAGTGATGCTAAATGGTACAAAGTCATCATGGCAAAATGTTCTTAGTGGAGTCCCCCAGGGGTCAGTACTAGGGCAATTACTGTTCATTATATTTGTTAATAACATTGAAAGTGGCCTAAGCAGTAAAGTTTTGAAATTTGCGGATGATTTGAAGGTCTTTAGGGCAATAACAGGTCAGGATGAGCATATCTCGCTGCAAAAAGACTTAGACGAACTTGTGAAGTGGTCCGAAGAATGGCAAATGAAATTTAACTTTGATAAGTGCAAAATCATGCATGTAGGTAAGCAGCATATGAAGGCTCCATACTTGATGGGTGGCCAAGTGCTATCAGTGACTCAACAGGAGAAGGATTTAGGTGTTATTCTAAACACAAAACTGGGGGCATCAGAACAGACCAAGGAAGCCAGGAAGAAGGCACTGAGAATGCTCGGGGCAATAAATAGGAATGTATCATACAGAAGTGAGGAAGTGATCAGGAAGCTTTACTGTGCATACGTCAGGCCACATTTGGAATACTGCATCCAAGCTTGATCTCCAAGCTATGAAAAAGATTGTTGGCTTTTGGAGAGAGTACAAAAGAGGGCTACAAAAATGGTTAATGGCATAAGCAACCTGGCATATGAGGAAAGATGCCAGAAAACATCGTCAGTAGCAGCACATTGCACATCTTTAAAAACAGCATAGACAATCATTATAAGAATATAGGGCTTGCTTTTCAGTATTACAGGGAGGGCTGATTGACAGTTTTGGTGGGCAACTGGTTCAGTGTACAGAGTGCAACCAAGAAGGGCGCTTGTGGCTCATAGTTGCACTAATCTTTTATGTCTTTATGTCTTTACCTCTATCGAGCCATCTTTTCAGAAACAATGTTTGGCTCCCCTGCCCGGGGATTTTTTTGCACAGTACATCCTCACACAGACACATCACGCACGCCACATGCACGGCGGCGCTTAATTTTCCGGCCCCCCAGTATTGTTTAACTCCCGTCCGGTCTCTCCCGTCAGATCTCACACCCCGTCCCGGGAGGTGGAGGGGGGATCTGACCCCTAATCTCCAAACTAAGCGTAGCATGAAAACTAAATAGGTATCATCAGACAGCGCTCGACAAGTAGGGCCAAACATCACCCCCCCACAAATTTCCCACAAAAAGTGACGTTACTAGGAGCTCTAGAATTTCACGACTTGCATCATGTTTGTGGCTCTGGGGTTCATTTTTAGAGAGATTTGAAGAAAACAAATTACTTGGAATCAGAAAAGGAAAGCGAAATCGACCAGTACCGTACAATTTTTTGCCACCCAAAAATAAAAAAATAAATGCATTTCAATTTCAAGATTTTCAGTTTTCAAGTTTTCTTTAATTATCCTTTTCTAATGTGTAGAGCGGACCGAAAAATGTTGCTTGAAGTGAACTTGCCTCCCAAAAATGCTTATTTTAGCCAGAATCTTTTATTTTAACTCTAAAGGGCAAACACAAAAAACAAGTAGGTTATCAAAAACGGAGAAAAAATCCTCTGGTGCGTTTTGTTGCATCCCTAAAGATACACAAACGCTGAAAGTTTCATTCAAATATCTTTATCCGTTAAAGGGTGACGACTGGTTGAACTTTTTGGAGTTGACCTCACTTGACCTTGACTAACTCGTTGACCTTAGATGACCTGACTTCAAAATGTTGGCACAACATGCGAAATTGATGTGCAAAAAGGTATGCCAAACTTCAGCGTGCTACCCCGCGCCGTTCTTCACAGTCTGCGGAAAACCTTAGGGGGTCGCCAATGACCCCCACGGTAGGGTGCGGGTTAACACGCGCCCTGGAGGGGAGGGGGGCGAAATCTGCCCACCCCTCTGTTTTTTTTTGTAGATAACTCCAGATTTTGCCTGCCGATATGCGTCATTATTTGTGTACCTGCTTATAAATGACCGGTACGTTGTTTAAAGTACGAACAATGAAAATGGAGCGAAAATTGTTCGAGTTAGGGGTCGCTAGTCAAAATATGTTCTCAGCGCTAGACAACAAATATCGGCGCTGAAGCGCTTCCTGTATATTGCAAAAAGGAAGTGTTCTTGGCAAAACTAGCGACTTGTTTGATGTACATTGTTATGCTATATTGCTTCAAAGTCATGTCAGGTCGCCGAGGCCACGTCAGGTGGAGTTAATGACAGGCTAATGGAACCAAACTTGGTTAACTGGAATGTTGTCAAAAATGCAAATGGCTGTCATGCGATTGATTTCACTTTACATGTTACTCCCTACACATCCAGAAATCTACTGTTTGTCATTGTGTGCCTAAGCGTTTCCATACTTTATTCATGCATTTCACTCCTTTCTTTGCGAAGTCGACTGTGCCGAACCGCCCAACGGAACAGTCGGGTTGGCAGCCCGGTTCCGGTAACCGGAGCAGGTAATGACCTGCTAAAGTGCTCCTATATAGGTGACTTGAGGTCAAATGGAGGATCCGACATCTGTATTACACCATTAGTAATGTCCAAAACATCATTAATGCCAATTTTGAAGCATTGAAACACAATCTCAGCGATCCATAATAATGACAAGCCAATCCATGCAAAACCAGAACATTTTGCTATTTTGACCAAATTTGACCTTGAAGATATTGACCTAAGGTCATGCAATTTGCACGCAATAGAGTTCACTACCGTGCCCATCCAGCCTGCGAATTTCATTGCTCTAGCTTCAGTATGAGCCGAGATCGTAGGGGGTGGAATCCGCCCCCTCCAGTGAGCGTAATTTTCCGAGGCCCTCCAGGGTGAGTGTTAAAGGCTTCTCTCAGGCCTCGTCTCCGTGCACGCGCCAGGACCATCACGACTTCCCGGCCACTGTGAAAAGGGGCCACCGCATCAGGTCCACCACTGCCACGTACAGCGCCGACTGCTGTCGGCTCCCGGGGCGCCCCTCCCTTCTCCTATGTAGGCCAGAGGCTACGATAAGGTCACCAAGCGAACAATATGAGTCAGATTAATGATGTTCGACGGGGGGAGATCCAGGAATTCTCATCGGGATTGGGTAGTGGAAGGGGACACATTTGCTAGTGGGGTGCCTTCGACGGAAAATTCGCTGAGCGGGGAGCAGAGGATATGCTCGAACATCGCAGTTGAAGTCGCGCCTTTTCACTCCAAAGAGGCGCTTTGAAAAGGGCGTATTTGGTTGACGAAATTCGTTGAGTGAGGGGGTGCACCCGGTCCGCCTTCCCGAAGGAACTCCTCCGTTCCGAGGGGCGACACCTTGCCATGGGGCGCACATATCCCCAGTGTGTGGCTCTATACCGGCACCTGACGTCCGACGACAGGCCGTGAGTGCTGCTGCATCACCATGGGGGAGCTGCCAGCCATTATACCATGGCGGGGCGCACGAGCGGGCGCGCACCACTTTTTGCCGTGCGGGACGGTTGTTCTGTTGCTCTGGTGACGGCTTCACAATGCCTCGTGGTGACAACTTCAAGCTGCCTCGTTGTGACGGCTTCATGCTGCCTCGTGGTGACGGCTTCATGCTGCCTCGTGGTGACGACTTCATGCTGCCTCGTCATGACAACTTCATGCTGCCTCGTGAGTCGTGGTGACGACTTCATGCTGCCTCGTGGTGACGACTTCATGCTGCCTCGTGGTGACGACTTCATGCTGCCTCGTGGTGACCTTCATGCTGCCTCGTGGTGACGACTTCATGCTGCCTCGTGATGACGACTTCATGCTGCCTCGTGGTGACGACTTCATGCTGCCTCGTGGTGACGACTTCATGCTGCCTCGTGGTGACGACTTCATGCTGCCTCGTGGTGACGACTTCATGCTGCCTCGTCATGACGACTTCATGCTGCCTCGTGGTGACGACTTCATGCTGCCTCGTGACCTGCTGACGACTTCATGCTGCCTCGTGGTGACGACTTCATGCTGCCTCGTCATGACGACTTCATGCTGCCTCGTGGTGACGACTTCATGCTGCCTCGTGATGACGACTTCATGCTGCCTCGTGGTGACGACTTCATGCTGCCTCATGACGACTTCATGCTGCCTCGTGGTGACGACTTCATGCTGCCTCGTGTGACGACTTCATGCTGCCTCGTGGGTGACGACTTCATGCTGCCTCGTCATGACGACTTCATGCTGCCTCGTGGTGACGACACTTCATGCTGCCTCGTCATGACGACTTCATGCTGCCTCGTGGTGACGACTTCATGCTGCCTCGTCATGACGACTTCATGCTGCCTCGTGGTGACGACTTCATGCTGCCTCGTGGTGACGACTTCATGCTGCCTCGTGGTGACGACTTCATGCTGCCTCGTGGTGACGACTTCATGCTGCCTCGTGGTGACGACTTCATGCTGCCTCGTGGTGACGACTTCATGCTGCCTCGTGATGACGACTTCATGCTGCCTCGTCATGACGACTTCATGCTGCCTCGTGGTGACGACTTCATGCTGCCTCGTCATGACGACTTCATGCTGCCTCGTGGTGACGACTTCATGCTGCCTCGTGGTGACGACTTCATGCTGCCTCGTGATGACGACTTCATGCTGCCTCGTGGTGACGACTTCATGCTAATATGCGCCTCGTGGTACGACTTCATGCTGCCTCGTCATGACGACTTCATGCTGCCTCGTGGTGACGACTTCATGCTGCCTCGTCATGACGACTTCATGCTGCCTCGTGATGGTGACGACTTCATGCTGCCTCGTCATGACGACTTCATGCTGCCTCGTGGTGACGACTTCATGCTGCCTCGTGGTGACGACTTCATGCTGCCTCGTGGTGACGACTTCATGCTGCCTCGTCATGACGACTTCATGCTGCCTCGTGGTGACGACTTCATGCTGCCTCGTCATGACGACTTCATGCTGCCTCGTGGTGACGACTCTGCGCCTCGTCGTGGTGACGACTTCATGCTGCCTCGTCATGACGACTTCATGCTGCCTCGTGAGTCGTGGTGACGACTTCATGCTGCCTCGTCATGACGACTTCATGCTGCCTCGTGAGTCGTGGTGACGACTTCATGCTGCCTCGTCATGACGACTTCATGCTGCCTCGTGGTGACGACTTCATGCTGCCTCGTGGTGACGACTTCATGCTGCCTCGTCATGACAACTTCATGCTGCCTCGTGGTGACGACTTCATGCTGCCTCGTCATGACAACTTCATGCTGCCTCGTGGTGACGACTTCATGCTGCCTCGTGGTGACGACTTCATGCTGCCTCGTGGTGACGACTTCATGCTGCCTCGTGGTGACGACTTCATGCTGCCTCGTGGTGACGACTTCATGCTGCCTCGTCATGACAACTTCATGCTGCCTCGTGGTGACGACTTCATGCTGCCTCGTCATGACAACTTCATGCTGCCTCGTGAGTCGTGGTGACGACTTCATGCTGCCTCGTCATGACGACTTCATGCTGCCTCGTGAGTCGTGGTGACGACTTCATGCTGCCTCGTTATGACGACTTCATGCTGCCTTGTGGTGACGACTTCATGCTGCCTCGTCATGACGACTTCATGCTGCCTCGTCATGACGACTTCATGCTGCCTCGTCATGACGACTTCATGCTGCCTTGTTGAATTGGTAGCGGACGGAGGAGGTCGGAAGCGCCAACTTGCAAAAGCCATTGGGGGAGGAGCCAATACATGGGCGAAACAGAATGACCAAAGTCGATTCGGGACAACTCCATGGGGTCCCATGTTAAAGTTGAAATTATTAGAGATGCCAAGCCAACATTAGAGGTGGGGAGCAGGGAGAAGCTCGAAGACACACAAATCGACACACATGGTAGAATGGCAGTAGCAATACCTCCGTGGTAGGAGCAACTCGAAGTGAGACTGCCAAATGATAAGTTCCTGGTCAGAAGTGCTAATGTCTAGAGTGTAAGCGTCACATATGCAGGAGAAGGGGAACCTTCTGGCTGGCAGAAGGATAACCTTCTGGCTGACAGGAGAGGGAGAACCTTCTGACTGGCAGGAGAAGGGGAACCTGGCTAGCAGGAGAAGGGGAACCTTCTGGCTGACAGGAGAGGAAGAACCTTCTGGCTGGCAGGAGGAGAACCTTCTAGCTGACAGGAGAAGGAGAACCTCCTGGCTGGCAGGCGAAGGGGAACTTTCTGGCTGGCAGGAGGAGAACCTTCTGGCTGGCCGGAGAGGGAGAACCTTCTGACTGGCAGGAGAAGCGGAACCTTCTGGCTGGCAGGAGGACAACCTTCTGGCTGACAGGAGAGGGAGAACCTTCTGACTGGCAGGAGAAGGGGAACCTTCTGGCTGGCAGGAGGAGAACCTTCTGGCCGACAGGAGAGGGAGAACCTTCTGGCTGACAGGAGAATGGGAACCTTCTGGCTGGCAGGAGGAGAACCTTCTGGCTGACAGGAGAGTGAGAACCTTCTGGCTGGCAGGAGAAGGAGAACCTTCTGGCTGGCAGGAGGAGAACCTTCTGGCTGGCAGGAGAAGGAGAACCTTCTGGCTGGCAGGAGAAGGAGAACCTTCTGGCTGACAGGAGAGTGAGAACCTTCTGGCTGGCAGGAGAAGGGGAACCTTCTGGCTGGCAGGAGGAGAACCTTCTGGCTGACAGGAGAGGGAGAACCTTCTGGCTGGCAGGAGAAGGGGAACCTTCTGGCTGGCAGGAGGACAACCTTCTGGCTGGCAGGAGAGGGAGAACCTTCTGGCTGACAGGAGAGTGAGAACCTTCTGGCTGGCAGGAGAAGGAGAACCTTCTGGCTGGCAGGAGAAGGAGAACCTTCTGGCTGACAGGAGAGGGAAGACCTTCTGGCTGGCAGGATGAGAATCTTCTGGCTGACAGGAGAAGGGGGACCTTCTGGCTGGCAGGAGGAGAACCTTCTGGCTCACAGGAGAGTGAGAACCTTCTGGCTGGCAGGAGAAGGAGAACCTTCTGGCTGACAGGAGAGTGAGAACCTTCTGGCTGGCAGGAGGAGGAGAACCTTCTGGCTGGCGGGAGACGACGCTGCCAATCAGCTGGCGCATCCGAGTGAAAAGCAACCTGAACATGATTTATACATAGCATAATACATAAATGATCAGGCTGATCGACGGTGGCGTTTCAACTGCGTCGCGTTTTTGTCGTAGGCACGCGATTTACATGGATTCCTCGAAAGTGGCCCGCTGAGCGCCCAAATTCATGCCAAAAACGTGTGTGGACATAAATATCGCGGCCTAAGCCTGGCCTCCAGTGGCTGGTGACTCATCCCACCTGACACAAGATGGATCCGGGGACGGATGCGGCGCGGTTCCAGAGACGCGATGTCATGGGCTTAAGACGGCCAGGTAGGCACGTGATAGAGGAGGCCTCTGGGCAAGCACACCCAGACTATACTGGTACATATTTTTACCAGTCAACGAGCTTTCGTTCCAGGCATGTAAGCTGTTCGTAGGAAGGAAACTCTTTCGGAAATATTGTCTTCCGACTAGGTTTCTCACACTCAGCCGGACTGGTCCACACGTGAGATACCTGATGCATTGGTCCACACGTGAGGTACCTGTTGCATTGGTCCACGCGTGAGGTACCTGTTGCATTGGTCCACACGTGAGGTACCTGCTGCATTGGTCCACACGTGAGGTACCTGTTGCATTGGTCCACACGTGAGGTACCTGTTGCATTGGTCCACACGTGAGATACCTGGTGCATTGGTCCACACGTGTGTTATCTGGTGCATTGGTCCACACGTGAGATACCTGGTGCATTGGTCCACACGTGAGGTACCTGTTGCATTGGTCCACACGTGAGATACCTGGTGCATTGGTCCATACGTGAGATACCTGGTGCATTGGTCCACACGTGAGGTACTTGCTGCACTTGTGGTGTACGTGTGGTATCTGCTGTACGTGTGGTACCTGCTGCACTTGTGGTGTACGTGTGGTACCTGCTGTACGTGTGGTACCTGCTGTATGTGTGGTGTACGTGTGATACCTGATGTACCTGTCGTGTACGTGTGGTACCTGCTGCGTGGGCTTTGCGGGATTCAGAGCCAGCGTCCATTTGTTATAAACCCTCACTGTGGTGTCCTTGGGGGAGGGTGGCTCACATGGGTCAACCTCCTCTGGATTTTCGGCGATTGCAGCGGAATGAGTATACCCAGAGACGCCAAATCATGAGTTTATTATGATCTTCACTGCACATTTTGCAAAGCTTTCCGATCCAGGCTGCGAAAGGTCATTGACCTGGAGACAGTCGAAGTGGGTGATATTCCAACGCTTTATGCTCCTCACGATACAAAAAAAAATGATAGACCCAAAAGAATCGATCTATTTCGGCTAACAAATCTTCGTTCAACCAACAAAAAATTGAAATGAGGCTTGTGACACGTAAATATAAGGTCACAGTGAAAGCTTCCTGTTGGTTTTGAATCTTCTGGTATATTATCAGAAGCATGCGATTGCTGTTCTGCGTATTTTCGCAATATGTTCATGTTCACGGTTCGCTATATTTTTTTTTTCACATCACATATATAGCCATAAAGATAATGATTTTTTTAATAATAATTTTTTAAAACAATAAATACCAATTTATACAAATACACCAGGTATCTTTTCACAAGCGTAACTTTTAAAACTGTCGGATTCACCGGTTCATCAAATAGTTCCAGGTACCTCCAGGTACTTAGCCTTGATGTAATCGGTGAGCTTGAACGTTGCACGTGCTATTGTGCTGGGCTGCATATTTTGTTTGCGTATCATCACTAGCGAAGCACGAAGCTGCGTTTTTTTTTCACGACAGGATCCGAAAATTGCGGCGAGGACAGGCCACCGGCTACACTTGACGGTGACATCCTTGGCCTGACCGAGAAGTTGGCCCAAAAGACGTGCCATGGCCTGACCGAAAAGTTGGCCCAAAAGACGTGCCAGGTCAAAGGAATAGCTCTGATCGCTCTGGAATGGAGCGACGTCATGCGATTGACCACATCTATCTATTCTGCTTGGAGCAAGGTTAGCGGAGTGGTAAATTCTGCCACACCGTTAGAGTTCACAGGGAACTAGCAGCCAGGAGAGATGACACATGATGATGATTCATTGTTGTTTCTTATTTGATGAACAATGCGGTGGATAAATGATGTCGAGGACACCAACACTCATTGGCGTCTGCCATGGTGCTTCACCATACTCCACGTTGTGTTTCAAGATAGCCGTATTATTTGTGCACGGCCACCGGGGCAAAGTCGTCATGCATCTGGTTAACTTTCGCATTGACCACCATGACAGCACTGTTCGAAAGTGTGCTTCGAGTGTGCAAGGCCATCGGTTCAACTAAGACCCTTGAATGACTTGAATCCTGAGCCACCAGCATGGGTTGAGAAGTTTGAATATTATTGGTGAGGCCCCAAGCATCGAGGAAATGAGTGCTGCCAATTTGGTTGGTGGGCCCCACCTCATAGGGTACCATATTAAGACAACAAGAAGTTGGTGGGGCCAACGAACAGACCCAACAGCAGTATAGGAGATCCCACTTCTGACTGCCACACCGCAAGCATCATATGATGCTGCACGTCAAGAGATTGCATGATGGTACACGTCAGGCGCTGCTGTGATGCTACACGTCATACGTTGGTGTGGTGCTACACGTCAGGCGCTGGTATTGTTACACGTCAGGCGCTGCTGTGATGCTACACGTCAGGCGCTGCTGTGGTGCAACACGTCAGGCACTGCTGTGATGCTACACGTCAGGCGCTGGTATTGTTACACGTCAGGCGCTGCTGTGATGCTACACGTCATACGTTGGTGTGGTGCTACACGTCATACGTCGGTGTGGTGCTACACGTCAGGCGCTGGTATTGTTACACGTCAGGCGCTGCTGTGATGCTACACGTCAGACGCTGGTATATGTTACACGTCAGGCGCTGCTGTGGTGCAACACGTCAGGCGTTGGTATTGCTACACGTCAGGCGCTGCTGTGATGCTACACGTCAGGCGCTGGTATTGTTACACGTCAGGCGCTGCTGTGGTGCAACACGTCAGGCGCTGCTGTGATGCTACACGTCAGGAGCTGGTATTGCTTCACGTCAGGCGCTGCTGTGGGTGCTGTGATGCTACACGTCAGGCGCTGCTGTGGTGCTACACGTCAGGCGCTGGTATTGCTTCACGTCAGGCGCTATCATTGCTACACGTCAGGCGCTGCTGTGATGCTACACGTCAGGCGCTGCTGTGATGCTACACGTCAGGCGCTGGTGTGATGCTACACGTCAGTGGTGTGGTGCTACCGTCAGGGCTGGTATTGCTGCTACACGTCAGGCGCTGCTGTGATGCTACACGTCAGGCGCTGCTGTGATGCTACACGAGTGGTGCAATGTGGTGCTAACACGTCAGGCGCTGCTGTGATGCTACACGTCAGGTGCTGGTGTGATAACGCTGGTGTGTGCTACACGTCAGGCGCTAGCATTGCTACACGTCAGGCGCTGCTGTGATGCTACACGTCAGGCGTTGGTATTGCTTCACGTCAGGTGCTGCTGTGATGCTACACGCCAGCCGCGAACCATGCGCCAGATATGCCGAAGTCAGCTGACACGCTCGTGGCGACTATAACGAGAGGGCTGGCGTCTGTACATTTCTAGGTGAATAGCATCTGCTCGTGTTCCGCCGCCGGGCGCAAAAACAGGCCATAACGAGCACAAAATGTCGAGCGTATCATCGAGCTATGACCTTCGGCGAACGATGCGGCCGCTCTACGCAACACGGCCGGTGTCTTGCCTCAGTGTGGTGCGGTGCTGCGCGACCCTGAAGTTGCCGGCGGCGTGACGGGCCTCGACAGACCGCCAGCCGGCACGTCCTTGTCGTCCGCTGGCCGGCGGCAGCGACGGTCCAGGCGTCTCGGGCGAGCGGCGCGGCTCCCTCACAATGGATAAACTGGCCGCGTCTGCCGTCGGCAGTGGGGAGGGGGATCGCGCGGCGCGCGCCACTCCCAGTCGGGAGATTTTCGAAACATTTGCCGAGAGAAAGCATCTGAGAAAATGTTGGGTCGACCATGTTGGATCGACTTCACGTTTTGTTTTCGATGCTGCATATATGCACACAATAGAAAATGATTGCACAAACAGACTGATGACTGCAGTCAGTGTAATGTAGAATAATGCTCCCTTACGAATGGCATCAGGACTGCATCTCAACATGCACACACCAAGTCGTAACTCAGCTCAGAAATGCAGGAACACATTTGCGACTTTGTCTTTGTTACAGTTGAAACTGGCGGTGAGCGAGCTGCGGAATGTCACCTGGCGCTACTTATCACCGTGTATTCTGCAACTTGCCAAATGCTCAAGATAATTGCTCCACAGGCACATCACTGCCAACACAATGCTTGCTGGATACCTTCTGGTGGTGCTTATCTACAGATAATGGTCCCAGAGCAGTCATGGTGATGCGCATCTACCGACATTGGTCTCAGAGCAGTCCTGGTGGTGCGCATGTACCGATAATGGTCGTAGAACAGTCCTAGTGGTGCACATATGTCGATAATGATCTCGGAGCAGTTCTGGTACAGCCATGCAGTCATACCGGATTATACCGGAATTACCGGAGTAGTCCTGGTGGTGCGCATCTACCGATAATGGTTCCAGAGCAGTCCTCCTGGTGGTGCGTATCTACCGATAATGGTTCCTGAGCAGTCCTGGTGGTGCGTATCTACCGATAATAGTTCCTGAGCAGTCCTGGTGGTGCGTATCTACCGATAATGGTTGAGAGTCCTGGTGGTGAACGATAAAGTTGAGCAGTCGGTGGTGCGTATCACCGATATAGTTCCTGAGCAGTCCTGGTGGTGCGTATCTACCGATAATGGTTCCTGAGCAGTCCTGGTGGTGCGTATCTACCGATAATGATTCCTGAGCAGTCCTGGTGGTGCGTATCTACCGATAATGGTTGCGGAGCCGCACAGACTCAAACTCGCATTTCGAAATCGTTCTCGCCTTGACAATGCATCAGCTCATTTGACCACTGATCTATACACCCATCGCGGTGCCTTGGTTGATGAGTGATTATTGATTAAAATTTGATGAGTGATAACCGGCATGACTAATGATGGGAGTATTTATCACCGATCTGGATCACATCAGCCTGTGGCAGTTGAAGGCGGAGATGTGTGGTGGGCGTCCCTCTAACTTAGGGCACGCCCCAGACAGTACCGGGTGACGTCAGCAGACAGTACCGGGTGACGTCACCAGACAGTACCGGGTGACGTCACCAGACAGTACCGGGTGACGTCACCAGACAGTACCGGGTGACGTCAGCAGACAGTACCGGGTGACGTCAGCAGACAGTACCGGGTGACGTCACCAGACAGTACCGGGTGACGTCACCAGACAGTACCGGGTGACGTCAGCAGACAGTACCGGGTGACGTCACCAGACAGTACCGGGTGACGTCACCAGACAGTACCGGGTGACGTCAGCAGACAGTACCGGGTGACGTCAGCAGACAGTACCGGGTGACGTCAGCAGACAGTACCGGGTGACGTCAGCAGACAGTACCGGGTGACGTCACCAGACAGTACCGGGTGACGTCAGCAGACAGTACCGGGTGACGTCAGCAGACAGTACCGGGTGACGTCAGCAGACAGTACCGGGTGACGTCAGCAGACAGTACCGGGTGACGTCAGCAGACAGTACCGGGTGACGTCACCAGACAGTACCGGGTGACGTCACCAGACAGTACCGGGTGACGTCACCAGACAGTACCGGGTGACGTCACCAGACAGTACCGGGTGACGTCACCAGACAGTACCGGGTGACGTCAGCAGACAGTACCGGGTGACGTCACCAGACAGTACCGGGTGACGTCACCAGACAGTACCGGGTGACGTCAGCAGACAGTACCGGGTGACGTCAGCAGACAGTACCGGGTGACGTCAGCAGACAGTACCGGGTGACGTCAGCAGACAGTACCGGGTGACGTCAGCAGACAGTACCGGGTGACGTCAGCAGACAGTACCGGGTGACGTCAGCAGACAGTACCGGGTGACGTCACCAGACAGTACCGGGTGACGTCACCAGACAGTACCGGGTGACGTCAGCAGACAGTACCGGGTGACGTCACCAGACAGTACCGGGTGACGTCACCAGACAGTACCGGGTGACGTCAGCAGACAGTACCGGGTGACGTCACCAGACAGTACCGGGTGACGTCACCAGACAGTACCGGGTGACGTCACCAGACAGTACCGGGTGACGTCAGCAGACAGTACCGGGTGACGTCAGCAGACAGTACCGGGTGACGTCACCAGACAGAGTACCGGGTGACGTCACCAGACAGTACCGGGTGACGTCACCAGACAGTACCGGGTGACGTCAGCAGACAGTACCGGGTGACGTCAGCAGACAGTACCGGGTGACGTCAGCAGACAGTACCGGGTGACGTCACCAGACAGTACCGGGTGACGTCAGCAGACAGTACCGGGTGACGTCAGCAGACAGTACCGGGTGACGTCAGCAGACAGTACCGGGTGACGTCAGCAGACAGTACCGGGTGACGTCAGCAGACAGTACCGGGTGACGTCAGCAGACAGTACCGGGTGACGTCACCAGACAGTACCGGGTGACGTCACCAGACAGTACCGGGTGACGTCACCAGACAGTACCGGGTGACGTCAGCAGACAGTACCGGGTGACGTCACCAGACAGTACCGGGTGACGTCAGCAGACAGTACCGGGTGACGTCACCAGACAGTACCGGGTGACGTCAGCAGACAGTACCGGGTGACGTCACCAGACAGTACCGGGTGACGTCACCAGACAGTACCGGGTGACGTCAGCAGACAGTACCGGGTGACGTCAGCAGACAGTACCGGGTGACGTCAGCAGACAGTACCGGGTGACGTCACCAGACAGTACCGGGTGACGTCACCAGACAGTACCGGGTGACGTCACCAGACAGTACCGGGTGACGTCAGCAGACAGTACCGGGTGACGTCAGCAGACAGTACCGGGTGACGTCAGCAGACAGTACCGGGTGACGTCAGCAGACAGTACCGGGTGACGTCAGCAGACAGTACCGGGTGACGTCAGCAGACAGTACCGGGTGACGTCAGCAGACAGTACCGGGTGACGTCAGCAGACAGTGCCGGGTGACGTCAGCAGACAGTACCGGGTGACGTCAGCAGACAGTGCCGGGTGACGTCAGCAGACAGTACCGGGTGACGTCAGCAGACAGTACCGGGTGACGTCAGCAGACAGTGCCGGGTGACGTCAGCAGACAGTACCGGGTGACGTCAGCAGACAGTACCGGGTGACGTCACCAGACAGTACCGGGTGACGTCACCAGACAGTACCGGGTGACGTCACCAGACAGTACCGGGTGACGTCACCAGACAGTACCGGGTGACGTCACCAGACAGTACCGGGTGACGTCACCAGACAGTACCGGGTGACGTCACCAGACAGTACCGGGTGACGTCAGCAGACAGTACCGGGTGACGTCACCAGACAGTACCGGGTGACGTCAGCAGACAGTACCGGGTGACGTCACCAGACAGTACCGGGTGACGTCACCAGACAGTACCGGGTGACGTCAGCAGACAGTACCGGGTGACGTCAGCAGACAGTACCGGGTGACGTCAGCAGACAGTACCGGGTGACGTCAGCAGACAGTACCGGGTGACGTCAGCAGACAGTACCGGGTGACGTCAGCAGACAGTACCGGGTGACGTCAGCAGACAGTACCGGGTGACGTCAGCAGACAGTACCGGGTGACGTCAGCAGACAGTACCGGGTGACGTCACCAGACAGTACCGGGTGACGTCACCAGACAGTACCGGGTGACGTCAGCAGACAGTACCGGGTGACGTCAGCAGACAGTGCCGGGTGACGTCACCAGACAGTACCGGGTGACGTCAGCAGACAGTGCCGGGTGACGTCAGCAGACAGTACCGGGTGACGTCAGCAGACAGTACCGGGTGACGTCAGCAGACAGTGCCGGGTGACGTCAGCCCGTCAACTGCCGTCCGCGGATCATACCCCACTTCAGTCGGGCGAGGGACACATCTTGCCACCATAGTGTGGTCTAGAACACGAAGATAAATGCGGATTGCTACCAGCCGCGTAGCGCTGACCTTCATGTGTTCGGCGTTGCACGGCAATGTTAGATACCTTTAACGATTGACCATTCAAGTCGAGTCAATGGAGGCAAGATCTGAGTATCGTTGATTATAGCAGATTGACTCTACCGGCTTCCGAACGCCAGCCGCTAACCAAGTGACATTTTCGGGTAAAACGGGGCATAAATAGCTAGCTGACCTTCTGTTGAAGAGCATGCCATTCTAAACGCGCGACTTTCATATCAGAACTACACGTCGGAAGCATGAAAAGCAGCCTAGCGTTTCCGTGTTCGGGCGTAATTGCACCATAGCTTCCTAACTACGTGCGACAGTGCTGTGAAACAAGGATAAGTGAACCTGGAAAGATGAGCTGTAGCACATGGTTCACAAACACTTGACGAAAGGTCATACAGTGATATTTAGCCTGGTAAGATCACCCACTTTCAGGGGTAATTTTTCATACTTTATCAACTACAAATTTTAGTTTAGTAGTCCCCGATGAAACCTGACCTACAGGTGTGGCAACGCTGTTCTCCAGGGCAGGTGGGCTTAGCGAAAGCTGAATAAATCAAAGAAGTGTGCAATTTTCTGTTGTTTTTAGAGGATATTTCCGTTGTTGTGTCAAACGTTCACACTGTTTCCTATCCATTGCACAGTGTGTTTTCATCGACGTAGGGCAGAGTTAAAAGATCATTATAATACCAGGTGTGTCGATACCTGCGAATCATAGTGTGATGGTGGTTTTTGCTTTCTTTCACTTCTCTCAAAACCTTTGACGTGGATCATAAAGTATGGCAGTGATATTTCGGCCGATGGATGGAATTCCTTTTTCTTGTGTGGTTCGACGAAGAGTTGTACCCGAATATATACCAAAAGCAATGCAACTTTTTGCTCTATTTTCTAATCATTGAGTAATGGTCATGGTATATACTGATGAAATTCCGAATTGTATATGCTTTCTTGAGATAGGATTGAGCTGCGGATTATAATTCAGTGTCTTAGGTCACCAGATAACACAATTTGTTTCACAAGGGTCAACTTGGATTACACCAGGTCATCTGGGTCATTGACCAAGGATGGTTGTGAGCTGATGCAAACATTGAAGCACACGTGGGGTAGATGCCACACATGAGGTGCATGCCATATGTGAGGTACATCCCACACGTGGGGTGCATGCCACATGTGGGGTACATGCCACACGTGGTTTACATACCACACGTGGGGTACAAGCCACACGTGGGGTACATACCAACTCATGAAAGAGCATTCAGGGGCATTCATTTCTGAACAATGTTGCGGGGGAGGACAATGCACGAAGTTAAGGGGCTGACCAAGATTGAATGGTGGGGGCGGGAGATTACACCCCGTTTCGTTCCATGATAACAGTTTAAATATTTGGAAGGCTAAGCCAGCACAGTGAGCAAGGACCCTTGAAAAGCATGCAGGTTGAAACCCATGATAGCTTGTGATATAATTCAGTCGCCCAAACACGACGATCAGTGACATTTCGACAATTCTTCATTTCTGCGAAGATGGTTTCAGGTATGTGCACATTTTGGATCATGCCTCGGTGACCTGACCTGATAGGAACCTGAATCTTTGTACACGCATACAAGACAAAGCCCTCTATTGTCCTTCGGTTTTTAGGGTATAGCTGTCAGATTTGAGCTTCTTCACACAAAGGACAAAATTATATTTCATTTCATCCTGGTCGCGTAGCCCAGCCGAGTTTATCCAATCCATGCTTGTATTTTTGCATGACAAAAACCTACACCTTGATATGCAAAGCCTTTCCTCATTTTCCAAACTGTGTAGTTGACACCTCATCGACAAGCAACCTAACATTGACACTTCCCAAAACCTGCGAGATGACCTTAACCTCGTCTAGCTCGGCGATCCTAGATCCACAGATACAAATGTGAACGCCAACAAATCCAATGTTCGACTGTCAGAAAGTATACCAAGTTTGTGCGTGATCGTGACGAGTATTCAGCGGCTATTCCAAACAAATATGAGATGATGGTTGCACCCCCTCGGTAGTTATAAGGACGAACTGCGGATGTGGAATCAAATTCCATGTGTGCTGAATAACTCATAAGCACCAGGTCACAGACATTGACGTTACACTGGCCACGCAGATGGCATATCGCTTCTAGTATCGGCGGTGCCACCTTGTCCGCGTTTGCACGTAACCCCTGGCGACCCCCACCGACTGCTGACGAGTCGTCCGCCAGTTCGGCCGTCTCGCCAGCGCGCGGCGGCCAGCACCTCCCATGTCGACTGGACGAGGCCGAACCGCGGCCGACGATTGGCCGACGATCGGTGACGTCACGTGCATCGCATGACGTCACGGACGCGCGTGACGTGCCCGCGGATAGCCGGCGGCCACAAACCGGCGGCCCCAAACCGGCGGCCGGAAAGGTCGTCGACTCGGAGTCGGCCCGGGTGCTAACTTAGAGTAGCCGACTGGCAGGTATGCGGTGACGGTGGCGTCACGGGCGTCACGTGCCACTTCTATATAGAGCGGTGTCGACGCCGACTTTGGTCATTCAGCGCGCGGCCTGGGTCGACGGCGAGGTCCGGCGCATCACACACGGGACAGACGGTCGGCTCTCCCTCTCAGGTGGGTCGCTACCGCCGGCAGGCTACTCACTCTGCCCAGGTCAAAGGCAGGCTACTCGCAGGGAAATAGCCGAAAATAGCCCGGCCTAGCCTGACTTGAATAGTCAACGAATACCATGGTGGTTTGGTGTACTAGTTTATGTTAACTTATTTCGTACTGAGTGTAAAATGAGCGTGCAATTCGGAAATAGGTGCTAAATCAAATTCCAGAACCTTGGTTTAATTTTTTTTTTTAAATATGGCAATTCTTGTTGGCGCCCAATACGATCAAACGTTTACCCACAAATTGTTGTTATTTTTGTCATTGAAAAAGAACAAAACTTGTATATCACAATATTGCAGCGAATCAAAATTTGTATCCATGAATTGCTAATGTCCCGTGAACTGCTATTTCAAGATTAATGCCACATCTCGTCAATTCCACAACTTAAATTTCCATATTTCTATGGCATGAGTTTTCCAAGACCATTCACATTTCCAGTCGTGGTTACCGAGGCCCTTGTGTTCCTTCACGTTCCAAAGCACAGGATGTCTCCGAGTAGCCACCCTCATCACCACCCTTGTGACAATTTACTTGTCTTCGTGAATTGATCTCCAATGCATGCAGCAAGTATTCATGTTTGATGCTAATGATAGACTGATGTGAAACTTGCTGGATGTGAAATGGCAGAAATTCGACATCTGAAACGTGAAAAGTGAGCCACCCATTGCATCGCAAGCGTTCCTCCGCGAAACACCGGAGACTTCTGGAATTGAACAAATCAGCTCAGACTCATTGCCTAAGCTGATGGCTGACCAGAATGCAGCTAACAGCTACACATTCGGCCTTCCCTGCCAAGGGCATGATAACGTCATGAGGTTAAGAAGCTCGGCTCCTTTGGCTCTACTTCCTTGGCGTACTCGTGCACAATTACTACAATTAAAGTTACCTAATTGGAAGGTGGAGTTCATTGTGAGCAGTTAAAGCATAAAAAGGCGAGTCATCGCGCATACTGTAGCAGAGCAAGTATTTTGCAGGTTGGTTTTCGCCGGTTTGTTTTCGTTTCGATCTATGTAATGCCAAAGGTCGTGGTGAGCTGCGCCGTGTTTCTCAGTCCAATTCTGTCATTACTGCCGTGCCGTTCCCACGTTTTTCTTGTTTTGTATCACTCCTGGGTTTTCGTCAACGGTTGATTTTCTTGTTATTTTTTGGTCAGTTAGAGTGCAATGCTGAGGTATTGCGTAGTATGATATGGTTCCACGACAACATCGTCCAAAACAGTTCAAAGCACGCGAAATGAACTGCACAGACATAGCATGCTTTCCACGGCTCGTAGTTCCTGCTCTTTTGGTGGAGCCTGAGCTCCACCTTCCTTTTCTTGGTCCCCCCAACCTATTGCTCTCTTAACACGAGACTCTATGGGTGCGCACCGCCAACCGAATTGACAGCACCCTTTGTCTCCATGCATTAGACCCCAACAACAATGTTTAAACTCTCGACACATGATGCCATCCCACAGCGCGGCAACGCAGCCTCTGCGTGTTCTGCGGGCTCGCGATAACCAGTGAGCGCAGATCTGAGACAGCCTCATCAAACCTGAACGGGGCTGCGTCGCTCACTCCCGACCCGAAGCCGGCCAGGCGGTCGCCCTTTGCCACTGACACTGGGGCTGAGGCAGCAGGCGGTATTGTCGTCACGTGTACCGCCACGTGTACCGTCACGTGTACTGCGTCAAGTGTACCGTCACGTGTACCGTCACGTGTACCGCCACGTGTACGCGCAGTGACCGTCACGTGTACCGTCACGTACCGTCACGTGACCGTCACGTGTACCGTCACGTGTACCGTCACGTGTACTGCGTCACGTGTACCGTCACGTGTACCGTCACGTGTACCGTCACGTGTACCGTCACGTGTACCGTCACGTGTACTGCGTCACGTGTACCGTCACGTGTACCGTCACGTGTACCGTCACGTGTACCGTCACGTGCGTCCGCCGTACGTACCGTCACGTGTACCGTCACGTGTACCGTCACGTACCGTCACGTGTACCGTCACGTGTACCGTCACGTGTACCGTCACGTACCGTCACGTACCGTCACGTTACTGCGTCACGTGTACCGTCACGTTACCGTCACGTTACCGTCACGTTACCGTCACGTTACGCGTCACGTGTACCGTCACGTGTACTGCGTCACGTGTACCGTCACGTACCGTCACGTACCGTCACGTGCCGTCACGTACCCCCGTCACGTTACCGCACGTACCTCACGTACGCGTCACGTTACCGTCACGACCACGCCGTCACGTTACCGTACACCGTCACGTACCGTCAGTACCGTCCGTACCGCACGTGTACCGTCACGTAGCTCGTCTCCCGACCGTCACGTTACTGCGTCACGTGTACCGTCACGTTACCGTCACGTTACCGTCACGTTACCGTCACGTGTACTCGTCACGTCGCGCCGTACGCGCACTCCTCGTCGCCACGTACCGTCACGTACCGTCACGTGTACCGTCACGTACCCCCCGACTGCGTCACGTGACCGTCACTGTACCGTCACGTGTACCGTCACGTACGCGTCACGTGTACCGTCACGTGTACCGTCACGTTACCGTCACGTTTACTGCGTCACGTGTACCGTCACGTGTACCGTCCGTGACCGTCACGTACCGTCACGTACCGTACGTTACTGCGTCACGTGTACTGCGTCACGTTGCGACGTAGTACCGTCGACGTTACGCGTACGTTGTCGTACGTCGTACCGTCACGTGACCGTCAGTGTCCGTCACTACTGTCACGTGCTCCGTATAACCTACCGTGGGTCGTGTACCGTCACGTGTACCGTCACGTGTACCGTCACGTGTACCGTCACGTGTACCGTCACGTGTACCGTCACTTGTACCGTCACGTGTACCGTCACGTGTACTGCGTCACCACATCTGCCGATCCCGGGTTGGCCGGCCAGAGCCCGATCATTTGCAGCCTCTGATTGGCTGACTTTTGACCTTTGCTGCGCTCAGCTGGTCGATTTCCCATCTGATGACTCGCCCCCCTCAAGCAGCGCCACAAGGGGAGGGTGATCAGAAGGTGCAGCCTTGGTAGCGGGACCTGCTGTGCCCCTACAGACAGCACGCGTAACGCTGATGCTCGGTAAGCATCCAATCCGGGCATAATGCACGTAACAGCTGCTCACCTGACTAGAGCGGGACGTCCAAGCCAAGGTAGAGATGCGGTGTAGCTTAGGCATGCTGTAATTCGTGCAGTCCGCCTGGATTCAGGTGCACGTGAGTCGGGCAGGCGTGAGACAAGTGGCGGCACATGAGTTTGGCAGGCGTGAGGCCCGTGGCGGCACGTGAGTCGGGCAGGCGTGAGACCCGTGGCGACACGTGAGTCGGGCAGGCGTGAGACCCGTGGCGACACGTGAGTCGGGCAGGCGTGAGGCCCGTGGCGGCACGTGAGTCGGGCAGGCGTGAGACCCGTGGCGACACGTGAGTCGGGCAGGCGTGAGGCCCGTGGCGGCACGTGAGTCGGGCAGGCGTGAGACCCGTGGCGGCACGTGAGTCGGGCAGGCGTGAGGCCCGTGGCGGCACGTGAGTCGGGCAGGCGTGAGGCCCGTGGCGACACGTGAGTCGGGCAGGCGTGAGACCCGTGGCGGCACGTGAGTCGGGCAGGCGTGAGACCCGTGGCGGCACGTGAGTCGGGCAGGCGTGGGACCCGTGGCGACACGTGAGTCGGGCAGGCGTGAGACCCGTGGCGACACGTGAGTCGGGCAGGCGTTAGGCCCGTGGCGGCACGTGAGTTGGGCAGGCGTAGGCCCCAGGGGTGGCGGGCGCGCGGGGCGGCGAGGCCGTGGCGATGGGCAGGCGTGAACCCGTGGCGGCACGTGAGTCGGGCAGGCGTGAGGCCCGTGGCGGCACGCGAGTCGGGCAGGCGTGAGACAAGTGGCGGCACGTGAGTCGGGCAGGCGTGAGGCCCGTGAGTCGGGCAGGCGTTAGGCCCGTGGCGGCACGTGAGTTGGGCAGGCGTGATACCCGTGGCGGCACGTGAGTCGGGCAGGCGTGAGGCCCGTGGCGGCACGTGAGTCGGGCAGGCGTGAGACCCGTGGCGGCACGTGAGTCGGGCAGGCGTGAGGCCCGTGGCGGCACGTGAGTCGGGCAGGCGTGAGACCCGTGGCGACACGTGAGTCGGGCAGGCGTACCCGTGGCGGCACGTGAGTCGGGCAGGCGTGACCCGTGGCGGCACGTGAGTCGGGCAGCGCGTGGCGGCACGGGGGGGGGAGTCGGGCAGGCGTGAGACGTGGCGGCACGTGAGTCGGGCAGGCGTGAGGCCCGTGAGTCGGGCAGGCGTTAGGCCCGTGGCGGCACGTGAGTCGGGCAGGCGTGAGACCCGTGGCGGCACGTGAGTCGGGAAGGCGTGAGACCCGTGGCGGCACGTGCGCGGTTCTCGTGCCGCGTGGCCGGCGGGCGATATCCGGAGGGTCAGGTGAACGCTCGGCAGTTATTGCCATTCGACGCCGCAGTCTCCGGCTCTGAGTCACGAGCTCATTTCAGGTCGTGCCTGCCAGTGGACGGCGCATAGCCCGCGCAAGGTGAGGCCAGGTCAGGTCAGAGCCAACGCAGGGTGACATGTCAGATTATCTCCGGATACGTCCTGCTCAAGGAGGTCAAGTCAGGTCGGATTATTTGTAGCGCCACGAGCGGCTGCCCGTCTGGGTTATGCTTGTTAATCAGGTCCGGTCAGGTCACACTAGGTCAGATCACGCTCAATGTGTGCCTTCCAGCCACCAACACGTCTAACTTTCCCCTGCATAAAAACATCCCGATGGATCTTCGTTCATGTTGGGATTCCATACATAGGCGGAAAACACAGGAGGAACATAGAAGCAAGCATGATGTGGTTTCCTTCAAACACTGCTCGGGAGAGCCCACCGACTTCATGCTAATCATGACAACGGCCCTGACCACAAGCATCACGCCGTCTATCAATGGTCCTGACCGCAAGCATCACGCTGTCTATCAAGGGTCCTGACCGCAAGCATCACGCCGTCTATCAAGGGTCCTCACCGCAAGCATCACGCCGTGTATCAATGAGGCCATGCCAACTGGAAAGTGGACCTGAGCACAGAGGCCGGGCACCTCAGAACACCATTGTCAACTGCCATTGCTGTGGTCAACCCATTGACCAGCAGTATGTTTGGGCAAAGCACATTTTCCACGCAACCACGCGACATTTTCCCAGCTGCGCAACATTTCCGCCGGCTGTGTGACGCTGCTCTCCTCTCCGGCTGCGCCAAACTTTCCTGCAACTGCGCTACAATCCCCCGCTGAACTTCCACAGCACACACAAACGAAAACCATCCCCGGGCTAACATAAACCAGTCCTCACACTAGTGGCGACACACACTACCCACTCCCACCCCGCGACCTTCCACTCAGCGTGCGGCGCGCCGCCTGCTGCGCACAGCGCACCCGCTGCGCGACGCCATGCCTACTGCGCGACACCCGTCCAGCTGCGCAGCCTTCCGCCAACTGCGCGACACAGTGGCGTGCAACGCTGACCGGAGCTCATCACAGGCGGTGACAGCATCTTCGCATGGCGCGTACCATACGGGTGCGCCGGCGAGCAGCCAGCTGACTGGCGCGTGACGCGCAGCAGGTGTCGCTCCGACGGGTGGCGCAGTGGGCCGTCACCGCAGCCGCAGCCGCGTCGCCGCTGATCGCGCGCCAGTTTCCGGCGCGCTGCGTAACCGCGCGCTCAAGTTTCCAGGGGTTGGCCGATGCTGCCTTTGTGTGGTGCCTTGTAGGCTTTAGTGTCCTGTTCCGCGTTGAGGTCTCCAGCGTTCCAACTCCCGCTGTGGCGATAGAACACTGGCGTGATGATAGGAGGCCGTACGCAACGGTGACAGTACCCAGTTTAGGAGAACATTAACAGCCCGTTGTCACTGCATGAAAACAACTAGCTTCGATGTTATATGCCCTTTTGAAATATCGGCTTATCATGTGTCTTGGACGAGAGAGACTTGTGTGATACAAATAAATGTGAGTGCGGCGCTGTCAACTATGGGCGCAACGGCATCAGTTTTTGAGATTTCAAATCTGTCCTGCAATCTCTTTCGTCACTTTCTTTTTCGCATCGTTGGCATATATATATATATATATATATAAAGCATTTAGAAACTTTCATCTGATAGGCGTGAAGGTCCGCTTCTTGATGGTGCCCGGTCACTGTTGCATCCCAGGAGGCGAGGAAGCAGATAAACTCGCAAAATAATAATTACAATTACCACACATCCCATAAATGCCACCACAATTTGAGGTCATCATGCATCAGCTCATCGCCAGTTGTCGGGCCATCATGCCTCAGCCCATCACCAGTTGTCGGGCCATCATCAGCCCATCACCAGTTATCGGGCCATCATCAGCCCATCACCAGTTGTCGGGCCATCATCAGCCCATCGCCAGTTGTTGGGTCATCATGCATCAGGCCATCACCAGTTGTTGGGCCATCATCAGCCCATCACCAGTTGTCGGGCCATCATGCATCAGCCCATCACCAGTTGTCGGGCCATCATGCAGCCCATCGCCAGTTGTCGGGCCATCACCAGTTGCACACAGCATCAGCCCATCACCAGTTGTCGGGCCATCATCAGCCCATCACCAGTTGTTGGGCCATCGTTCGGGCCATCACACATCAGCCCATCACCAGTTGTCGGGCCATCTATCACCAGTTCGGCCATCATCAGCCCATCACCAGTTGTCGGGCCATCATCAGCCCATCACCAGTTGTCGGGCCATCATCCCAGTTGTCGGGCCATCATCAATCACCAGTTGTCGGGCCATCATCATCACCAGTTGTCGGGCCATCAAGCCCATCACCAGTTTTGGCCATCATGCCTCAACCCATCACCAGTTGTCGGGCCATCATCAGCCCATCACCAGTTGTCGGGCCATCATGCCTCAGCCCATCACCAGTTGTCGGGCCATCATGCATCAGCCCATCACCAGTTGTCGGGCCATCATCAGCCCATCACCGTTGTCGGGCCATCATGCTCAGCCCAACACCAGTTGTCGGGCCATCATCATCAGCCCATCGCCAGTTGTCGGCTTCTGCTTAGCCCATCACCAGTTGTCAGGCCATCATCAGCCCATCACCAGTTGTCGGGCCATCATGCCGCAACCCCAACCGTCGGCCAAGCCCCCCCCGGGCCGTATCTACAGCCCATCACCGTGTGGGCGTAAACCCGGCCCATCACCAGTTGTCAAGCCATCATCAGCCCATCACCAGTTGTCGGGTCATCAGCCCCTCAACCCATCACCAGTTGTCGGCACAGGCCCTCCCTCAACCCATCACCAGTTGTCGGCCATCATCAGCCCATCACCAGTTGTCGGGCCATCCTACAAGCCCATCGCCAGTTTTCGGGCCATCATCAGCCCATCACCAGTGCCCCTGTTGGGCGCCATCATCTCTCCCCCCGTTACCGGGCCTTCATCAGCCCATGTTGTCGGGCCTATCATCAGCCCATCACCAGTTGTCGGGCCATCATGCATCAGCCCATCACCAGTTGTCGGGCCATCATCAGCCCATCACCAGTTGTCGGGCCATCATGCATCAGCCCATCGCCAGTTGTCGGCCATCATCGAAAGCCCATCACCAGTTGGTCGGGCCATCATCATGCCCATCACCAGTTGTCGGGCCATCAGTGCGCATCAGCCCATCACCAGTTGTCGGGCCATCATGCATCAGCCCATCGCCAGTTGTCGGGCCATCATCAGCCCCATCACCAGTTGTCGGGCCATCATGCATTAGCCCATCACCAGTTGTCGGGCCATCATCAGCCCATCCCCAGTTGTCGGCCATCATCAGCCCACGCGCCAGTTGTCGGGCCATCATCAGCCCATCGCCAGTTGTCGGGCCATAAGCAAGCCCATCACCAGGGCCATCATCAGCCCATCACCAGTTGTCGGGCCATCATGCATCAGCCCATCGCCAGTTTTCGGGCCATCATCAGCCCATCACCAGTTGTTGGGCCATCATGCTCCATCCCTTCGCCAGTTGTCGGGCCATCATCAGCCCATCACCAGTTGTCGGGCCATCATCAGCCCATCACCAGTTGTCGGGCCATCATGCATCAGCCCATCGCCAGTTTTCGGGCCATCATCAGCCCATCACCAGTTGTTGGGCCATCATGCACTCAGCCCATCGCCAGTTGTCGGGCCATCATCAGCACATCACGCAGTTGTCAGGCCATCAGCCCATCACCAGTTGTCGGGCCATCATGCATCAGCCCATCACCAGTTGTCGGGCCATCATCAGCCATCACCGAGGATTGTCGGGCCATCGGCAAAAGCTAAGCCCATGTCGCCAGTTGTCGGGCCATCATGCATTAGCCCATCACCAGTTGTTGGGCCATCATGCATCAACCGCTCGCCAGTTGTCGGGCCATCATCCAGCCCCATCACCAGTTGTCAGGCTATCATGCATGTTATGCCGGTTGTCAGGCCATCATCGACCCCATCACCAGTTGCCGGGCCATCATGCATCAGCCCCATCGCGGATTTCGGTGCATCATCAGCCCATCACCAGTTGTTGGGCCATCATGCCTCAGCCCATCACCAGTTGTCGGGCCATCATCAGCCCATCACCAGTTGTCGGGTCGCATCATGCCTCAACCCATCACCAGTTGTTGGGCTATCATGCCTCAACCCATCACCAGTTGTCAGGCCTCATCAGCCCCCATCACCAGTTGTCGGAGCCATCATCAGCCCCATCGCCGTGAGGAAGTGATCACAGATCCAGCACGACATTGCGTCTTAATGAGCGAAGTCGACCGGAGGTCGCAGCGCGGACTGCGGCTTGTCGGCCCGACGCGGGTTTCATCACCCCAGCTGAGGGCTGTCGGCCCGACACGCGGGACCGTCACCCCAGCTGCGGCTGTCGGCCCGACGCGGGACCATCGCACCCCACAGCTGAGGCTGTCGGCCCGACACGGGACCGTTACCCCAGCTGAAGGCTGTCGCCCCGACACGGGGCCGGTCACCCCAGCTGAGGCTGTCGCCCCAGCACGGGACCAAATCACCCCAGCTGAGGCTGTCGGCCCGACACGGGACCGTCACCCCCAGCTGAGGCTGTCGCCCCGACTTGCGGGACCGTCACCCCAGCTGAGGCTGTCGCCCCGACCTGGGACCGACACCAGCTGCGTCTCACGGCTGCGTCTGTCGTGCCGACACGGGACCATCACCCCCAGCTGAGGCTGTCG